>BGNK01005515.1:0-19038 GCA_003297005.1 Symbiodinium sp. clade A Y106
CCATCTAGTTCTCGACGTAACAACAGCATACCTTCGTGAAAGCATATCCAACAGCTTCAAAACCCGAGTGCCAGCTTCCAAATAAACCCTATTTAAGCCACCCACGGGGGGGGGGGCCGCGAATGCACAGCGCACAACCCTAATATATGTGTGTATATATATATATATATATATATATATATATATATTTTCTAGCTATGCTTATATTGAAACACACAGATCGAGAGAGAGAGAGAGAGTGTGCATACATGTCTATACATATGTACATGTAGACATATATATATACACATGTTTACTCGTACATATGTACATATGTATGTATACACATACATACACGTCATTTTGTCTGCCTCTTGATTGGCCGCTGGCCTGCGGACTCATCTCGAAGACACGAGCTCGGCCGACCGCTGGCTTCCCTTTTCGCTCGGTAGCAACTGCCGGCCTAAGCCACCCAGTGTCGGCGAGGCTGCCAGGTTATTGGATGCAGCTAGTCTTTGTTTGCCACACGACGTTCGGCGGAATTTCATGCGAGGCCTGCTAGGGTGAATCAACAAGCACGTGACTTTTAGACTGTCTGGGACTCTAATGAGCTCTCTAATGTAGACCCTAAACTCGTAGGATCTTATTGCGCGATGAATGCCCCTAATCAAAGAATAAACAAGACACCTTCTGAATGGCAGCGCGTGCTTTCTGCAGGCGGGTCGCTGAACATCCCGCGTCAGAGTCAACGACGGCGCCTGCTGGCGGCGAAGCCTCAAGTGACAGATCGGGCAATGTGTCTGAGGTTTCGGGCAGAATTACGCACTCACAATTGGGACGCCGGGTCAAGGTTCAGGGGTTTAGGGTTTTCGAGTCTAACAAGGCAGGCAAAGCTGGTTCGGTGGAGGGGCGCATTCAAACACAACCGAACCTGCTGCCGACTAGCAAGACTGCGGCCACGCGGCACCTGTATCCGTGCCTTCGCTCGGTGCAAGAGTGAGACGCAGCCTGGACCAGGCATTGTTTCTACTGTGGAAATGGCGAGATGCGGTTCTGCCGGTACAGTTATTTAGATTGGTGGTAAGCGCGATGTCGGGAAGATCAGGCTAGCTCCAACCCCCAACCCAAAACCTTGTCAAACTAACTACAGTAAGGTGAGAGTTCCCCTGCTGGGATTGTTTCGTTCTTGGATCGAACCTGGCCTGCACAGCCAGCTAGAAGGCCACTGCGGGGTTGCAACAAGCTGGCTGAAGGCACGCTTGGCCTCACATGTGTGCGGAAAATGGGGACCAGAGCTTCGGAAACCTGAACGCTGCTGGAGTTCATTTCAATTGCTGGAGTTTCGGGGTGGACGTCATGCCTGCATAGTCATCGAGGAATCGAGCTCTTGTTTGCTTTCTTTCGTTCTAAGGCTGAAGCCGGAAGCGAAAGAGATTAGGCATACAGCCCCATGAGACGAGAACGAAGCATGAAACTCACTAGCTGCCATAGTTACACAATAACATCATGCTATCTTCTGCTCTCTCGCTCTATGTCTCTGAAATGCCAAAGAAGGATTCTGCGTTTGCCGATCCAATCTTCCCTGAGAGAACATAATGAAACTTACTGAGTTAATGGTGCTTCCCCAGCTATCTCCGGTAGAATATTTTCGTAGTGTTTTGCTTGCCTGTGCAACGTCCTGGACATACAACAATCAGCCGACAAGAGGCCCATCTCCTGATACCGAATATTGCTTGTAAGTGCCCGAATCATCAGAACAGGGGTTTGGGGTAAAACATACTATGATGGTATCAGTACCAGGGATCAAGGGACTATAAGGGTTTAGTGCTGGCTACTGTAGATGTTGCCCCCGATATTATGCCTAGGAGACACCGGGTCAGGCAAGAATCCTCTCCAGCGAAAGTGGGAAGGGCGCAACAGCTGTGCTGCGACCTCGCGGGGAAAGGCTCCGAGGCACAGAAGATTCGCCTGCAGGCCCTGGGAGCTGACGTTCTGTCGCAAAGCGACCCGAACACTGTAGCATGTTGCACAGGGTATGTCACATTATGTCCGCCTGGAAGATGGAGAGACCGCCTTTGAAAGGAGACTGCATTGACATCCGCCATGGCGCATAACGCTGCGTGGTTTCGAATGAACTTCTGCTTGAACCCTCGACCCACAGACCACTCCAATCCATGAAGGATCATACAGCTGTGCGGCGGGCTTCCGCATGTTCTTTCAAGGTCTTGCTGCAAATCACTCAGTGAGTTTACGTGTGCTGAAGGCGGCCCGCTACCCAGTGTACAACCTCGCCGCTCATGGGCTGACCCCGTCCCAGAGCAGCTTGAAGCTTGAACATTCATGTCCATGAAGGCATAGCTCCCTCCACGGTTTGCAACTTCTCCCCTGTCTGTCGCCCTTACTCAGCTGATCTCAGCTTTGCTCAATGCGGCCTCATGCAGAAAGCTCCCACCTCGTAAAACTGCCAGGCTGTGCCATCCTGGGTAGCGGATCAAGCATCTGCTGCCCGTTTTCGCAGCCTGCTATACATCTACCACGCTCCACCATCCCCCTTTTTGCAGCAGGCTTCTGTCGCCCGGAATGTCGCCGCGAAGCTCCACTACCCCCCTTGAACCCGAAACACGTGCTGGCAGATTGGGATCGTCGAAGCTGAGGGTGGCACGCCGAAGTGTGCATCCAAGTCAAGCACGACAACCTGCACCACCAGACGCAGCACATGTGTATTGAGTGCGAATCTAGAAGCTACCTACATACAGGTGGTCAGTATACCTGAGCTGAGAACGGCTCGAGGAAAAACACCATCGGGATCCGGACAAGTAACACAAGGTTTCTGGTTGTAGCAAAGTCGAAATCACAAGCGCATCAAGAAACGGAGTGCAGCACTGGCCTTGCTTTGAGGATGCCTTGCCAGCAAGTTGCGCACTGCGACGGCAGTCCTTAGGCAAGCAATGCTGGGTTGTAGTTTTGGGACCATGAAAAGGTACCTCTATAGCAGGACCTACAAGCGAAACTTGAAAGTTTCCCAGAGTGCCGCCTTTCAATAGGAACAGCGAAACATCTGGTCATCTGGTCACAACGTGCAGAGTCTACATTGAGTCTACATGCACATGTGCTTGACCGCTACGGTGTGCATCAATTTGCACTCGAAGTCCGAGTACTTAAGTATCATTCACATGTGTATATATGTAGACTCTATATATATATATATATATAAGCATATGCTAACAGAACCATAGATCGAGATGCATACGCTATATATGCATACACACACACACGCGCGCATGACTTAGGGCTGCTTCTGTGCAGATCTGCCGGAACCTAACCAAGGCAAGGGGCTCATTCAAGATGCACCCACCATGCGCCGCAAAGCGCCAGGCGTTTTTCTGAATGGCCTTTTGAGCGAAGCTTATAGCCGTGTTGCGAAGCCGGCTGCATGTTAGAGACATTGTCATCAAGCAGCGCTTTCTAGATATGTTCAACACTAGCGGGCAGGCCTCCAGCAGCTCATTGCAGCCATTGTGGTGTCCAGGCGGTCGACTTATCACCACCGCACGACGTGGCTGCACAGCAGTCGGGGACATCTCGGAACAACCATGCAAAGGGTCTTAGGGTGGTGCCGCTAGATCCTTGGAGGTTTCACGACTAGTTACACAGTGGACTTCGATGCAGAGTCTAGTGCGCCAATGCCTGCACCTTGGCCTGCATGACCCAGCTGACGGCCTGCATGCAAGCTGATAGCCGCATCACAAAGCTCGCGAACTGGTTTACGTCAATTCTCAAACGGAAACGGCTTCGACCTGGTTTTGCCGATAAGGTTCCGAGACAGCTCCTCCTGTACCAGGAAGCCGCGACTGCTGCAGCTGAAAACTGCTGCGTGCTACTTCCTAGATGCTCTAGTCACCTGTGGTTGGTGGTAGCCGGGGATAGTCTTGATTTTCCCATCGCCGTCGTCCAGTTTTGTTTGTGGTGCTGGCTGTGGTGACTGCTTTGTTGCCGAAGTTGCTGCTGCTGCTGTCCTTCCAACTGTTGCGTTGCTGTTGCCGGCGTTGTCATGCTGTTCCGGTGCTGAAGTTTTCGCCCGCCTGCCCTGCTGACCAAGTCGCACCGCAAGAAAACTCGTCCGAAGTGCAGAGAATATGTCCACACTCTTCGTTCCATGAAAGCCACCCCCAACTGACACCCAGTAGAAGTGGTGGGGGTAGTGGTGCCGGTGCTGCTGCAAGTACTGGTGGCGGCCGGTGGCTCAAGGCGATAGCGGTGGTGCTGCTGCTGATGCACGTCGGGGCATTGCTGGCCCGGTTAAGCTCTAAACCCTTGCAGAGCCTCGGGTCCAGACACAAAAGCTGCAGTAGCCTACCAGGTTATTACCATTTCTTCTTCTTTTTAATCGTCTGTCATACTTATCCCAACTGAACCGCACCATACTGACAACAATCACAACCATCAGCATGATCCACACCCTCCTCATGGCCATCTTAGGGAGCAAAGAATGCGCCGTCCTAAACCAAAAACCGGCCTAGCCTCCAGTGTGGTGCCAACAGCTCGGCGGGCCGCCTGCTCAGAGGAGGCCGTGACGGCGCTGGTCCTGCAAGGTGAAGAATAGTAATAGTAATAATTTTCATGATAAAAGGAGCAAGAGTAAGAATAGTAGAACGAGTATGCAATGGTCTGCAATGTGCGTTGAAGTGGCCCTTTCGAGTTTCAAGGTCGGGGCCACTGAAGCTTCAGGGGCTACATGAGGATGTCTGACACTGCCCGGGCAGAAAAGCTTGAAGAATCACATGGCCACATCGACGCAGCTTTTCCAATCACAGCTATATCAACTGAGCCCTGTGCGACATTCAATTCAGCCAGCAGGAGGTGATTCTTGTATGAATGCCTCTTGCGTCATGATGTTTGTACATCGGTTTCTACCGGGATTTCCATGCCTGCAAGCACCACTTGTGCTAAAAAGAAAAGGCCGGCTGATCACGAACACGTTGATGTGTAGCACCGTCTAGGAGCAGTGCATGCTGGCGCATGTGAAACAGAAAAGCATCCGCCTCATGTGGGGGCTGGGCCAGCCTCTTTGAAGGCATGTTGAAGCTTTCCTATATCTGTTACTCGGCAGCCCTCTGCGACACTTTCTGGGAATACATGAACAAGTAATTTCAGACGAACGAATAAACCAGCCGGTTAATGAATGAATCAATCAAGCAACCAAGCAAGCACGCAAGCTAATGTATGTGTATATATGTATATGTATGTATGCATGTATGCATTTACGAATGTACGTATGTATGCATGCATCTGTGTATGATGTGCGTATGTGCGTATGTATGCATGTGTGTACATGTGTTTGGGGTGTGTGTGTGTGTGTGTATGTGAATATGCATATGTAAGGTATGTAATGCGACTTAATGGAAGGTGATGTAAGTATATATGTATGTGTGCATGCGTGTGTGTGCATTTAGTGGGTTGGCTTGTGCGGGTGCTATGTTATAGTTGTTTTTAGACCCGTGTACTTTGTGTCATCATGCCATTATGCATCAAGCACATGCACAAGCCTACACATACATGCTTTCGCAGGTCATTCCGACACAGTCTGCTCTGAGCGCCCAGTCCACCCAGTCTCAGCGGCGTCCTAACTGCTCTGAATTCTTTGCATCTGCTTAGAAGCACTCCAAGCCTGCGGGCAACTGCTGCAGCCAGCAGCCGTTCCCCAAATGGTCTTACACTGTCTTACATAGAAGTGAGAAGCCCCTTTCCTGTTGAGTTCTTTGAGAAGAGAAAGGCCGCTAACCGCTAACCCCGTGTGTCGAATACAGCTTCCGGCCTTTGACGCCGCTTTGGCCCGCGGAACGCGCATTTCGCAGCGCTCTTTGTTGAGAGTCACACGCCATTCAACCAGAAGTTTTCAGGGAAGTGCCCAACACATCTGTGCACAACTGGTTTTTGGTGCTCGTGCTCCTTCGGAGCACAAGCGTCGAAAGGGCCTTTCCCCTTGTCATCATTATTGTGCACGCCCGTGAAAAGCACTACCAGCATGGGGATCTGACCGGGTGTGGGCAAATGGCTTGAGAAGCAAAGTCTTCCAGGATCCAGGCCGTTTATCAGATAAATAAAGAAATATCCAAAAGTCAGCAAAGTGCCAGGGCTCTATTGTCCTGCTCCAGACGTCCGTCTCTTCTCAGGACCAACATCTACTCAGTAGTTGAGTTGACGAGTGAAATACTTCGAGGCCCATGGAACAGTGCACTCCGTCTGGGAGGGGATGACGACCCGGTGTTCTGAAGATCCCGGCTGGAGCATGCTAGGGGCTTGTAGTCGAATTCTGTGTCTCCGCGTCCCGAGTAGCTTCAGCCGCCCGAAGCACCTGTCCGGAAACCCCGAACTCTCGGGCTCATGAGTACAAAATCACAGGCTTCTTGAGAAACCCCTGCTTTACAATAGCGGGTCTGGCTATGCCACCGGACTTGTGCAAGCGCCTGGGGGCCCTAAAACCGAGATGCACCTCACGCCAGCTCTGCCCACGCACCATCGGCGAAGAGGCCGGCCGAGGCCGGCCTCACACGCATGAAGATAGGGTTGCTTGCAGGGCTTCATAAGGGTTCTCAAGGGTGGGGGTTAGGGGCCTAAGTAGCTGAAATAGGGCTCCTGCACAATGATATGATCTTCTGCAGTGACATAAGCACCATAAGGGGACAGAACTGATTCCTAATCTAATCTGGACATCAATGAGACTGCAGCATGTGGGCTTGCGGCCTCTCATGTGCAGGGCGGCCGAAACCCTGAAATCACACAACACACACAACCGATCCAGTTTCGTGGAATTTTGCATTTTGCGATTTGGAGGGATACCGACGTAACAAGTTGCGGTTTTAGATTGAGGTTGGCGACTCCGTCCAAAGAGCAACATGAAACAAAGTTAGGGTGGGATTTCTGACACTCACTTTCGGACTAGCCTGGCAAGGTTGGGCCTCGAGAAGCCTTCAAGTTGCAACGCGGACGACACGACTAATCGAAGACCACCAGATGCACCCTATGGCCAGAAACTGGCTTGGATTCTCCATTCCAGTCGCTTAGCCAGATACAGACATGAACGTCCAGACCTCCTCGACTTCCAAAGCCAACCGATGGCGACGACGATGGTCGCGAGGAGCGTCCCACAACTCCTGCCAGTGTTCACACTGAAACTCCGGGTTCGATTCATGCCAGAGAATGATAGAGATAAGCTAGGCATACCTAGCCACGCAGCCACCTGCGTGTCGAAAGCTGCCGGGCCAAAGTCCGCTTGCAAACGCCCACCGACATATATACGGACCTACATACCTACATTCCTAGATACCTACATACACACATACACGCACATACGTACTTACGTACCTACACACATTCATACCTTCGTAGATACATACATACAGACATACACACATACCTGCATACCTACATGCCGGGATACCTACATACACGCACATGCACACACACACACACAACCACAGATGCGTACATACATACATACATACATGCATACATACATCCATGCATACATACATACATACATACACACATACATGCATACATACATACATACATGTTCATATACATACATACGGACGTACATGCTACATACATACAAACCCAAGTTGTCTGCATGCTTGTCGGGTTGCACATACACATAGGCAGTTCAAACGCATGTCGGCAGCTGTGCTGTGCATGTGAGTTATGCGTAAAGGTGTGGATACATGCGACCACTAACGAAGCCATGTCTTCGTGTGGCCAAATCTTCATAAGCTTCATCTGTGTCGGTCTTACCGATGCTCATGTCTGCGGTCATGAAGTCTGAAATGTCTGTGTGTGTGTGTGTGTATGTGCGTGTGACGGTGCGTGCACGTATGAAGGCCATTCTACAAATCGTATGCATTCACACGTTCCGACGCAAAGATTGAACTGTCTTCGTCGTTCCAGGTTTATGATTTCCAAACCCACTTTTTGACTGCCACGTGCAAGTATTTCGTAACCTGTCTTTTAACCATCTACATCTTTACGCACGAAACAATCCAAAGCAGGCGAGATAAACAGACAGATAGACAGAGAGACAGGTCATGAGAGAGCGATCCCACACCAAACATGGGTGATGAAGGAAACATATAGCGACAAACAGATGGTGCACCAATCCCAACAATCACGCATCCTGAACGAAACCACCCAACACAGAAAGCCAACCACCTAGATTCCGAACACTAAACTCCATCCAGCACGTGGAATCACAACAAGTTGGCCGCAAACAGCGAGGGCTTCAGAAAGACAGTTAGTGGCAGGTTCCGCCGGTTGCGCAAATCTGCCCAGTACCACGTACACAGCAGCTGAAAACCGGAAGCTTAGACTTAGCGCCTCGAGAGCTGGGCCGTGTGGAGGGCCGGGAAGTGGGATTCGAAGAGGGCGCCGAGCCGTTGCCGTCCATGTGCGATGGTGGCCTTCACAGAAAGAATTAAGCACCCCTGTTAGAGGCGAACGTCAAAACATGAGGAAGCTGGTGTATGCAATGCATGTCATGCAATGTATGTAAGTGAGTATGTGAGTATGTATGTCTGTAGGTGTGCATCTCTGCATATTATAACAATGTGCATACTGTATGTGTATATACAGATGCACCAGTGTGCATGCAAATGCCGTGTACACAGATGCACACCTACATATACATATTTGTCTGTCGCCTTCTATCTACCTATCCACTTAACTACCTATCTACCTATATACCTACCTATCTACCTATCAACCTATATACCTACCTATAGCTACCTATCTACCTAATTACCTATCTATCTACCTGTGCACGCATAATCATAATCTGAAAATCTTTTCATGGTAGACAGCGTCTGCATTGCCGTGCGCATTTCACCATCTTCCGACATTGAAATCAATGAGCCGGCAGTGCTTCGACAGTGCGGAAACGAGCCCAGGAACGCCCAAACGATGAAGGAGTGCTGAGTCGAAGGTTCGTCACCGCGGGGCATCCGGATCGGGCATCTTGCTTAACACAGAACCGCAAAGTCCAAACGACGGGCACGAAGATGTAGACAGACTTGCAGCTTAACATTGATATGCAAGCCGAAACAATTGAAATCCAAATCCGGCCAATTGAAACCAACAGCTGCAAGCGCAGCGTCACAATAGTGCAGGTCCCTTATAACACGTCCCAACGAGCAAGGAGCAAGGGCAAATGCTGAGATAACACATCACCCCGGCCTCGTCGTCGGTGTCGAGATTGAGGAGCTGTGGCGGGAGACATATTTCCGCACTTGCCTCCGTCACGGGTGACATCAGATGTCATTTAGCTTAGCATTTTGAGCTGCTGCTCTATGCGCGCAGTTTCAGTCCTCGCCTTATGCTTCCTATCAGATCCTGCAATTCTGGAGTTCGTGAATTGCAGCCGAAGTCTCTCGCGTGCAACCTCTTCCTCGTCGCTTGGGATGCCTCATACAGAGCTGGCTGCAAATCTTCGGCTGCGCCCAGAGCCGCTCTTGAAAAAGCACTGCTTTGAAACCGAACAACCTGCTCAAATAGAGTCCTTCCAGCCCGGAAGGCTGTTCCTCAGCAAAGAGCCGGTCAAAAGTATCAGGTGTTGAAGGCTGCCTGACGAGAGTAGGGTGCTCTCTATCGGAAAGCTGCATAGTGGACAGTTGCAGGCTTCAACTCGGACCTAATTGGGGCCACGTGGCGTTCCAGTACATCGCCCCCGGCTGCAGGCACCTTTGGACCTGTAAGAAGGTGAGACAGAGGGAGCATCCCAATGTGTTACGGTGATGCCTCCGTTAGACCTCTTGAGAGGCAGCAGAAGCAGTAGCAGCAGCAACCACCACCGCCACCGCAAGAAGAAGAAGAAGAACAAGAACAAGCAACAAGCAACAAGCAAAACCAAAAACCAAGAGCCAACAACCACCACAATAAGAATAAGAATAAGAATAAGAATAAGAACAAGAACAAGAACAACAAGAATAATAATAAGAATAAGGAATAATATGAATAATGATAATAAGAAGAATAAGTGTAAGAGCAAGAGTAAGAATAAGGACAAGGATGTGGAAAAGGATAAGCACCAGATTTATAACAAGTGTGTCCATGCTCACAGCGACCCAAGTCACCAGAAGCCATCCGAAATACATGGTCCAAAGCTAATTACATACATGGGAGTTTCCTAAAACAGGGGACCCTAATATAGTACCCTGAATAGGATGCAGTGTTCAGATTGGACCAGGACACCTGAAACATTTCAAACGGCAACAAGCCCTTAAAACCCATGACATAACATGAAAACCCTGTACATAAAACCCGCGCAAACATGTCATGATGCCAAACAGGCCTTTCCGGGTGAGAGCCACGAGCTTCTCGCCAGCCCGTGGGCCCAGGACCTGATCCGGGGATTTCAGCGGTTAGGGCTTGAGGGATTAGAAGAAACGTGACGGAAAGAAGGATAGTCCAAAGCGAGCAGCCATCATGTGTTTCCGTCTCTCCGTACTTGAATGTTGACTGATGGAACTAGCTGCTTAGGATTGAAAAAACTCCGCTCCATGTGGAAGAAGATGAAATATCTCCTTGTCCTTTCATGAACCAAGCGGGGGGTCTTTTGATAGTTCGAGCTTTCTTATTGGGGTGTCCTTGGCTGTTCGTTCAACAATGACTTAGGGTGCTCTTTCTTGTTCGTCCCCGGCATACCTAAGTTGGATGTTGCCGCGTGTCGGCGGCAATGAGGAACATGCTACAGGTTCTCGATCGGAGACATCAAAGAAAGACTGAGCTCGAAGGCGACTGGGACATGAGGCACACAGGCTTCTCGTACTCTTGAAACCTGTAAGTTTCAAGGTGTCTCGTCTTCTAGATTCTGTCTTTGGAGCCACAGAGCTCCGACCATGTATGTCACATGCCTTTTGCTAGTCGTGTCTCCCGGTCTAGCTTAAAAGCTCTCATGTTGTTGCTTCGGTCCCCTGAGGCATGTCTGTGCCTCCCTGTAAGGCCCTCTCAAGATGATCTTTCAGTCTACGACACAAAGAAAATCCGGTGCTACATGGTACATGGCAATCGTCTTTCAACATCACACTACCTATGTTCCACGCAGCTTGGCATTATTATACAGTTAATGCGTCCTACAATTGAGATAGGAAATCATAGGAAATCGTGGGGGCCTCGGCAGCTCGCCGCTGGTGGGAAGAAGCGAAGTCCTGCGAGTCACAGCCGCTGAGTATTGATAACAATTGTCACCAGGTGTGAATGGCAGCCGGTAGATACTGTATGTATGTATATATACATATATATATGTGCACAATGTCTATGTATGTATACATATATATACACACACACACATATATATATATATGCAAGCTGTTATTCCTGCAGCTTTGCTTTTCGGTCTCTGACCTAAGCCTGGACAGCCTAAACCCTTTGATTCTTCGAAGGTTGATTCGTATGCCGCAAACGGTCACCCCGTAGAACCGACGTACAAAACTCGACGGTACTCATTGGTGCGAGTATTTCATGAGTTGCGAAACTCGAGTGGGCCAGCCATTCCAGTGCGCGGGCATACAGTACGACGGATTCTCGACCTCTGTGAGGCTGCATCAGTCAAGTACTGCTGGATCGAGCCGTGGGGGTACATCTACATGTATATAGCAAGCAGGGCGTCTTTTTGCTACTGGACTCAAGTCTAGCTAAACTCTAAACCCAATTGAAGCTGAAAAGAAATCCTGGCTTGAGCTGCACCCTAGGCCTGGATCGCTTTGAGGTAGGGCTCTCCATTCAGCTGCGGTGCCTTCCCAGGTAAGACTTAGCGACATCGGCTTTCAACCAGGACAAGACGGTCGTGACACATCGGTCATACCTGAAGAGAAACCGTCAGGAAGCCACGAGGCACTTATGGAGCCGAAACTAATAAAAATAAGAAGAAGAATGTGTAGGAACACATCGGTTCAAACCTTCTTTGGTGTCGAATCTGATGCCCTGCATGGCCAGGGTGTGAAACTGCCAGTTCTTACTGGGTCCTGCCTTCCCGATGCGGACCATCGTTTGAACAGGGGAGAAGTTACATCATGATTCAGCAGCTTATATACCCCAGCTGCAAACAACAACTGCAAAGAAGGGCTGAATCCAACTTCTCCGCTGCGCCTTGCTTCTCGACTTTTCCCGCAAGGGTGCCTCTGTAACTGCCTGCTGTCGCCGGGGTCGGGAAGCGCAGGCGGCATACTGCAGGCTTCCAGCATTCATGCCGTGTAAGATCAGTAAGATCTTCAGTGCTTGAAGTATCTGACAATCTGACCCAAGCTCTTTCGTTAAAGCTGCTACTAGAATCGACATTCCTTCATCGAGAAGCCCCCATGGTCCAATGGTTCTGCCGAGAAGTTCTGCCTCCCTGAGGCGCGTGGCATTCGGCGGTGCCCCCTTTGGCGGCGGTGGCCGTCGGAGCACCGGCGTCGGAGCCCAGAGGGGGTAGCCCTGCTGATCCGGGCCTCAACAGCTCATGCCACCCAAACCCATCAGGCGCTACTCATCTAACCTTTGGTCACGAGTTCCTGTAAGTAAGCCGGGCTTCCAAGGGAACTTGTTGAGCCGGTGTCTCGAGGTCGCAACGTGTTGTGCGCGGGTCGCACTTTCTTCACCAACTCGAATTAACGAACTGTCTCTCTAATTCCGACATGCTCACCTATGGGGTTGTCCGAGTGCTGGGTCAGTGTGGAAAATGATCTTCAGATAAAACGAAGGCAAACAAAGGGGAGACGCTGGCTCCGAGATGCAGCAGCGAGATCCATGCAAACCCAAACGAAGACGAATCTCCGACTTGTGCATCTTGAAGAGAGCCCCCGACCAAAAAAAAGGCTGCTGAAAACTTGAGCTTTTGATACCAACCCATCCCCACATCACCCACATCCTCATCCTGTTCAGCTGGAGCACCCCAGCTCGGAAGCTTTGGGCAACTGGATGCCTTCGGATCAATCTCGGGTTTCGGCTCACAGGTTTCGGCTCCAGAGTCGGATTGAGGGGACCCTATTATTAGTACCCTTTAAGAGGATCTTATTATAGAAGCCTACAGTGCCCTTTGAGGCTACAGTAGCCATGGATTAGTCACACAGAGGAGGTCCGGCTGCATTCAAAAGCAGCCGTGGGAGTACATAGAGCGATGCAAGGACCCCGAACAAGCGAGCCCTCAATCTTACGGACCCCTTTGCAGGACCGTTGTAAAACAATTACAGAAGCCGTGAAGCCTGGGATCCCTAACTGTAAGAATCCCCCCTTCCAGTTCTATCGGCATTTCCGTGCCCAGCTTGGTGAGCCTTTCGCAAGGGCACACGGACTTCAGCAGCATCGAAGAGGGCGTCCCTCAGACTCCCCAGTCTCGATAGTCAAGGGTTTCGGGGCTCACACTCCTCTTGGGATTTAGGTTTTAATTTTTTTCCTCTGCGCATTTATTCATCAGTAGCAGGTGGTGCATCGATGAGTGCGACCAGCAACCATCGCAGGCTTGCCAACAGACTGTTGCGGTTCTTCTTATCCTGCCGCCGAAGGTCTCCAGAGCTCTGCGATCCAGGATCTTCCTGCGCGTCACCTGCCGGGCACAGAAGCCAGGCCATGCTGTCAGCTATTCCTGCGTATGGAAAACAAACGAACAATACATAAGTATGTATGTGTGTATATATATATATGTGTATATATATAACTACATTATATATATATATACATACATACATACACGAACATTTATATCTATGTGTATACTTGTGTATACATATGCATTGGTTTTTGAAACCTATTAAATTTGTACCTCATATTATGCAGCATTCTCGGCCTCGCGCCGCAGAGCCAAGCGTTCAGGATCCAAGGCTCCTCCAGTAGGCAAACGAGCCGATAGGCTACCCCGGGGTTCCATACACCCATGCATATATACAAATATACACATAAATATGTATATATACACATCGGCAAACATAGACATCTACATATACGTACAGGATACATCCATCAGTCCGTCTATACATGCATGCACGATTCCAGCCATCCATCCACAGATACATCCATCATTCCATCCAGACATGCATGAATGCATGTATTCATCTACCCCATCCACCCAGCCATCCACAAACCCACCCATCCAGCCCTTCCATCCGTCCAAACAGCAAGACGTACTTACCTACTTGCATGATCGGTCAGCCAGTCTTTCAGTCATACGCCGAGGGTCCCGGAGACGGGTATGGCTCGATGTATCGTTCGAAACCTTTTACACATGCCAATGTATTTGTTTAGGCTTGTGTTTCGCAGATGTGCGCTTGCTCACTCACTCTCACTCTGTCCCGCCCTCCCTCACTCCCTCCCGCCACACGCACTCACCTGCAGCAACTCTACAGGTGAGATGGGGCACGTAGCCACTTCTGGTGACATCTTTCAGAAAATCAAGTCAACTTTCTGCTCATTGCATCAACTATTAAAAGAGGAACCTTACTTCTACAGTTCTTCCGCTAGTGCTGCCTCGACTTGACTACTTGGTTTACCCGACACTACCAAAACCTGCCCTTTCAGGACCTTGATAACAAACATGTCTAGGCGCTGAAGCGAAGTTTGAAGTTGTGCCGAAACCTCAAACCCCACCCTAAGTAACCTGAAACTCTACTTTTAAAGTGTCGGTGTTGACTTTTGCACCTAAACACAAGCGCATCATGGAATAAGGAGTTCCCAAATCCTGAACCCTAAACCCCTTTCTTTCATTGAACCCTAAACCACCATATGAGTCCTGTACCCACGAGGGCGGCCTCGGCGTCACCCAGGGCCTGCGTTTACAACATTGGGGGCCTTGGTATTTGGAGTAGGGTTTTAATTCATTAAGGGGTTCTGTAAGGGCTGCTATAGGGGTTATTAAATACAGAGTTCTAGAAGGGCTACTATAGGGTTTAGGTTTTTGGGTTTACACTCTCGCAACTCGGACATGCCAGACGAGGTCTGTGTGGTCGGGGGGTGAAAACACATGCAGACAAGGTAGTCTGCCTTCAGTTCTACACTACGTTGTTACTTGCTTATGGNGACATGCCAGACGAGGTCTGTGTGGTCGGGGGGTGAAAACACATGCAGACAAGGTAGTCTGCCTTCAGTTCTACACTACGTTGTTACTTGCTTATGGTCCAAGGCTTCTGGTTTGCTCGGCAAGCTGGAAAAAAAGGATAAGCAACAGGTAAAGTTAGAGCCACGCAGTACTCGAGATTCAGAAAGCCAGAGGACTGCAGCCCTTCCGTCACGGAGGCATCAGGGAACAAAGAAATGTATTATCAAACATAACTTATAAAGATAAGATAGAAAATGTTGGGCCACCGGTGAAACTTCGGAGAGTCTACAGGAATGTCTCACAGGGCCGGTTCAGTACGTCATCAGGATCGCATGCAGTGGGCATCAGTGCTGGGGAGCAGGGAAACGCTAGTAGAGCTTGCAGCCTTGAGCTGGATCTGAGTCCCACCTGTGGACGAGCCTTTAGGCTGAAAGATTGCATCAACCTTGGAGGCGTTGGAAATGGCAACAATCTCATGCGTCGCGNTGGATCTGAGTCCCACCTGTGGACGAGCCTTTAGGCTGAAAGATTGCATCAACCTTGGAGGCGTTGGAAATGGCAACAATCTCATGCGTCGCGGATGATGTCGAAGCAGACAACCTGTCAAAAGCAGCGCCTCAGCACAGAGCCCACGTCCTCCACCCGCCAGGCTAAATCTCTGGAAGAGTCAATGGAAACTGAAATGTGCTTCTTGTCGATAGCCTTGCCAGGAACAACCCAGATATAATGCCTGTCTTGCGCAACCAGTACCACAAGCATGCCATCATACCCGCCGGCATTTTGAAGCGTGTAGCTGCGCAACCCAACTATCGTCCCCCCAAACTCACAGCTTGCCCTTCTTCTCTCGCCAGTTGTGGCTTTCTCCACTGTCAGAAGAGTTTACAGGCTGCAAAAGTGTAGACATCGATGTCAACGAGAGTGCGGCGTGGCGGATGTGTCCCCGCTCAAGTCCAGAAACAGCGAGCAGTACGCTGATGGTACGTGCGGCAGACAGAATATTGACGGGAGGGGTCATAGTGCAGGCCAAATCCATGGCGGAGGCAGGTCGCGCGGGGTAGTGGTTTGTTAGGGGCGGGAGATAAAACACGGGAGATAAAACATAGATGGAAGTAAGGTCCTAAAAGGGGGGGAAAAACGGGTAGGCCTGGACAAAACTCTAAAACCCATGCAGGTTTGCAAGCATGCACATCATCCACAGCATCAGTTCATTGTATCAGTTCAAGGGTGAATTCTGAATTCTACAGCAGGTACATGCAGATGAAAGCAAGGGGCAGCAGCAAGTGCAAGGGCATGCAAAGTCATGCATCATCGATGTCCCATAGGCAGTACAAGGGCGCAGCATGGTCGGCAGCAAGCGGGGCAGAGGCAAAGCAATCCTCATCATCCTATCACTCTCGGTCTATATCTTGCATACAGACTCCCTCCCCAAGTGCTTTATCGCCTCTCAACTATTACAGAGGGNGGTCGGCAGCAAGCGGGGCAGAGGCAAAGCAATCCTCATCATCCTATCACTCTCGGTCTATATCTTGCATACAGACTCCCTCCCCAAGTGCTTTATCGCCTCTCAACTATTACAGAGGGATCTTGACTCTCCTCGAGGAGCTCGATCACATCGTGTTGGTCCAACAGCTCCTGAGGGCAATTAAAAGCCTCCTTCAGGGTGAGCTGTCGAAGTCGCCTGGGTTCTCCTGGGATGCTTCCATGCAGGGCCTGGTGCACTGTCAAGTTATCGGGGACGGGGAAGTTCAGAGTTTTGAGCTCATTTAGGCACCATTCATGNGGGCCTGGTGCACTGTCAAGTTATCGGGGACGGGGAAGTTCAGAGTTTTGAGCTCATTTAGGCACCATTCATGTAGCGTGCTTACTTGTATGTTAGTAAAGGCCACAAGAATGACTCTGATCGAAACCTCTTGAAGATTTGGCACATGTCCACAATGAAGGATCTTACGGGCGTTCAGGTAAAAGACAGAATCAAGACTTACTACCGTGCCTGCCAAATCCACTCCATTGTGTTTTTTATAGACCCTGCCTAAGTTGTCCTGGAACCATAACCCCTCCCCTGGGCTCGGCTTNACTACCGTGCCTGCCAAATCCACTCCATTGTGTTTTTTATAGACCCTGCCTAAGTTGTCCTGGAACCATAACCCCTCCCCTGGGCTCGGCTTGGTTAGAGACATGATGGCAGTGGGGAAGGGCCCATTGCGAGTATCTCTATGTGGTGTGCCAACACATCCCTGTCTGATGACGAAATTAGTGTAGGAGTGTGAGGGAGCAATCATGTTAATGAAACGATTTACACAGTGCGTGAAGAAAGGAAGGTTCCTAGATAAAGTCAGAATATTCATTCTGCATCTAGGATTGGCTCCTGCCACGACGTATTGATTGGGGGCTTGTCCCAGCATCAGACTCCTCGGTAGCATATGAAAGAGACGCAATACNGAATATTCATTCTGCATCTAGGATTGGCTCCTGCCACGACGTATTGATTGGGGGCTTGTCCCAGCATCAGACTCCTCGGTAGCATATGAAAGAGACGCAATACATCCTGTTTAGTGATCAACAGTTGCTGTAGGATGTTCCTAGCCTCAACTTCTACATGCTTCCAGAGATGGTTGTTTGTTAGGGGGATATGGGGCAAGGGGCAGGCAGGGCTCTACGCATGTTGCCACATGACGTGATCCTAGGGTGGAATACATCTGCTGGAGCCCAGGGCTTCACAACAATGTCTGATGCATGACGAAGTACTGCGCAAGTTTCACATCCAAGTGGGAACAGGGGCAGGGCGGCTTCCCTCGCACATGCAAACAAAGTCTTTATTTTGGCGCATGCACAGTCCAGCACAACAGTCCAGCTTTGAATTCCAACAGCCAAGGCTTTGACATAAGCAAATCAAGGGCAGCAGGCCAAGGCCTGCCTCATGAGACTTGCGACTGTACAGCCCGTGTCCTATGTACGAATGTAAAAACTGCTCGACTCTTTAGGNTAAGCAAATCAAGGGCAGCAGGCCAAGGCCTGCCTCATGAGACTTGCGACTGTACAGCCCGTGTCCTATGTACGAATGTAAAAACTGCTCGACTCTTTAGGGACGGGGAGGTAAAAACCCAGGGGAGGGGCGAAACAAGAGTAAACCAATGACGAAGGGGTACCAGTCAAGCTTCCGACATCTGGCAAGGTTTGCTGTTGTAAATGAATTCCAGGCCTGCAAGAAGGACGGCTGATTGTAAAAGCAAACACAGTGCAAAGCACAGTCCTTCCCAGGCAGAGTATGGCAAGGAGATGAATTCCAGTCCCGCAAAGGCATGCAGTTGTAGGGAGGACATAGCATATAGATACACTGCTCAGAAAATAATCAGTGCATACCTTTAGTGGGTCCATTCGAAGGCCAGCGGCCTTTTCACTTGAAAATTGGGATGTTGATCTTTCGGCCTTCTCCAAGATCAATATACACAGGTGGCAGAGCTTGGCTCGCCCTTGGGATGGCACTCTGGAGGTGAAGCTGCCTCCTCTCAGTGATCNTTTCGGCCTTCTCCAAGATCAATATACACAGGTGGCAGAGCTTGGCTCGCCCTTGGGATGGCACTCTGGAGGTGAAGCTGCCTCCTCTCAGTGATCACCCCCGGAGCTTCATATGATGGCGGGGGCGGCGCCCTGTCGAAATGGGCATGTACAGGCACTGGGGGGCGCTCGCAGTACTCCTTCACGATGGCAACCTGTTCCGACGTGCTGGCCGCTGCCTGTGCCAAACCATAGAGGCCATCCTTGATGGCTCCGGACTCCTGTTGCAGAAAGCCTAGGGCTGCCAGCATTTCTTGTCCGAGCTGCTCCACCTGTTTGGTCAGCCCCGTGAAGCTTTCGTAGTCACACGTCGTGACTTTCTTCAGAACTTCCTTGACCCCTTCGACAAGGTACTGCTGGTTTTTCTCTGTCGTCTGCTCCCAGTGTGCATGGTTCGCCTTAAGGTTGGCACCAAGGGCCTGCAGCGTTTTGGCAGAGTCCTTCCA
>BGNK01005515.1:23806-34328 GCA_003297005.1 Symbiodinium sp. clade A Y106
GCGAAACCTCCTAATTCTTGCAGAAAAAGAACATCCCATGCATCCTCAGTACGGTCCAGCACGGCTTGCAGTGAGGAGAGGTGTTTACCATGTAAATTCCATGTCAATGCAGTGAATTCTCTGAGGGCCTTGGGTTTGTTGCTGCTGCGGCGTTCGTGCCTGTGTTCTGCAGTGTGATGGCAGAGTCACTCACTCGGTGAGCTCTCGGGTGATGTCATCCTGATTCCTCGCCAGCACCCTAGCAAGCACACGCAAGTCTACCCACCATCCAGACTCGTCACCTTTAGCATCATTCAACATGAGGCTATGATCGTAAGGCTTACGGTTCGCTGCAAAGTAGAGCACTTGTTCCCCTCTTATCCAAAGCTTCCCCCTCCAGTCTAAGTCGATAAAGTCCTGNTAAGGCTTACGGTTCGCTGCAAAGTAGAGCACTTGTTCCCCTCTTATCCAAAGCTTCCCCCTCCAGTCTAAGTCGATAAAGTCCTGGGAGATGTATTTAGAACAGTATTCTTTAATGCCGACGAGGGCACGAATCTTTGCGCGGTCCTCCTTTGATCTGTTTCGCGCCACCCATAATCGGCTTTGAGCTTGCTGAGGAAGCTTGCTGAATGGTTCTGTTGCCAGGTACTTCTTGATGCCTTCTAGTGTGAGGGATTGTACNGCTGAGGAAGCTTGCTGAATGGTTCTGTTGCCAGGTACTTCTTGATGCCTTCTAGTGTGAGGGATTGTACTTTACGTCGCTCTCCTAAGCCTTGTGTGTCCGCATAAAGGAGTTCTATCATGGCGAAGTTGGAACGAATAAACGGTATGTGAACATCGTGCAACAGCGGCGAAGCTTGAATCTTTGAGAAAATTTGTCTGACCTCAGATTCAATGTCCGATTTTTTGGCCTCGTTCCATCCCCCTATCACTAACTGAAAATCGTCTATTACGGGGCGGCTCACTGAACTGGGTACGTTGCTTCTTGGGCTTACATCTCCCATGTAGCCTCCCGTACCTCCTCCATGTTTGCGTGAGGGCCCAGGGCTCACAGACCTTGCACTTCTCAAGTCTCTCATCTCTAACTCNACATCTCCCATGTAGCCTCCCGTACCTCCTCCATGTTTGCGTGAGGGCCCAGGGCTCACAGACCTTGCACTTCTCAAGTCTCTCATCTCTAACTCCATCTGGTCTAGTCTAGATTGGAATGTAGTCTGCTGTTGTTGGAGATTGTTCACTTGTTCCGACACCTTAGCAACGTTCTTCCCCTGGGATCTGATTTCCGAAAGCATCTCCTTCTGTCCTCCACGGAAGAGATCCCTCAGTTCTTGAACCCATGCAGGGGCCGGGGTCGGGTCGAGCTGGTAATATTGGGGTCCTGCATGGTTGGCTTGTGGGAGACCCGGCGGGCATTCCGAGGGTGCCAGAACAGAGGTAGGAGCAGTTCCTGGAGCCGCAACAAGAGCAGGACTAGTACCNTGTGGGAGACCCGGCGGGCATTCCGAGGGTGCCAGAACAGAGGTAGGAGCAGTTCCTGGAGCCGCAACAAGAGCAGGACTAGTACCTGGGGTCGGGGCTAGGGACGTAGGAGCAGATGGGTTCGGGGGATTTGTAGGATGAATAGAAGTACTCCCACCGAAAAGTGGGGGCGGGTTCAAACCCGTACCTGCAAGCTTCATGCGTTTCTCTGGGCTAGCTGCTTTGTCCTTCTTCTTCAGCGGAATTCTGCGAGGTGTAGTTGACGGTGGTGCCATACTCCCTTCATTAAGGGCCTGTTGCGCCTGTTGTTCGTATGGGTTAGGGAGCGGATTAGGCAACGGTGGCTCGACTCTCAGGGCAGCTTGTAAAGCAGCGGCAGCATCAGCGGCATCTCTCAAAGCATCTCTCCGGGCCTCAGCATCNTGTTGTTCGTATGGGTTAGGGAGCGGATTAGGCAACGGTGGCTCGACTCTCAGGGCAGCTTGTAAAGCAGCGGCAGCATCAGCGGCATCTCTCAAAGCATCTCTCCGGGCCTCAGCATCAATGAGTGAGGCAGCAGAGGTGGCCCCGTGGGTCCCAGTCCCACTAAGGGGGCTTTCATCACTGTCGATGACAGCAGCACCACCACCCTCGTCCATCGCACCTTCACCATCCACCTCACCACCTGCATGCAGCATCGTGGGCAAGAGCTAGGCCAGGCCTACCTGTTGTTCAAGGGGGAAAGGGGGGTCGTCCTTTATTCGAGGGACGACTACACTGCAGCGGCCGGAACCTTGAGCCAAAATGGCTTGAGCCGTAGCCAGGGATTAGGGTTTAGGGTTTAGGGATTAGGGTTTAGCTAACGGTATTGAAACCTGGGGCGCAAGGTCGAGTGGAAGGTGTGCGGTGTGGAAGCTTAAGCATCGTCCGCATCAAGTGAACCCTAAACAGTTATAACTAAATCGAATTGTCTGTCCTTCAGGTGCGTTTCATGTTGTTAGAGTTTAAGGCTAGGGTATATTAGGGTCTAGAGCCTATAGACTGAAATTAGAGTTTCGGGTATGGGTCAGGGTTTTCGGACTGAAATTGAGTAGGGTGGGGGGGTATGGGGGCCTTTGAAGAGCTTCTCCAAGCTACGGTCCATTACACCATGTTCGTGCCCCAGAAACACGGTCCAAGCTGGGAAGGCTTCGCCTGGAGTCGGTCGCCCCTGAACACTAAGGCCACCGAAACCCTAAACCCCGAAACCCTCAAACACCCCGAAGCCGCAAACTCGAAACCGTACCTAAACCCTAAACCCTACCCCCTAAACCCTGAACCCTCAACCCCCAAACCCGAAACCCTAAAAACCCTAAACCCTTCCCGAAACCCTAAACTAAACCCGAAACCCTTTGTGCTACTGGACTCAAGTCTAGCCAGATACCCCAAACCCCAAACTCCGAACTCGAAGCCTTTTCCCCTACCCTAAACCCGAAACCCTACCCGAAATCCGAAACCCTAAACTCTAGACCCTAAACCCCGAAACCCTACCCTAAATCTGTTTGTTTTTCTTTCCGAAGACCAGGCCTCCATCAAGGAGCCTAGGATTAGGCGCTCTGCGATGCCGTAGAGCAGCTCCAGGAAGAAGCCTCTTCGGCTCGGGGCTCTCTTGTTTTATGTCGGGTTAGCGTTTAGGGTTTAGGGTTTAGGGGTTAGGGCTTCTTTAATAGAGTCCTTATGGCCCTGAATAGTCGGTATTTCGGGGGCTTCGGGTTTCGGACTTAGGGTTTAGGGCATAGGGTTTAGGGCATAGGGTTTCGAACTTAGGGTTTAGGGAATAAGGTTTCGGATGTAGGGCCTAGGGTTTCACCTCTGTGTTTCAGGGTTTAAGGTTCGGGGGGGGTTTAGGCTTCAGGGGCTCGGGGTCTAGGGCTTCAACTGTTTACGGTGGAGGGCTCTATGGGTTTCGGGTTAGGGGCTGAATACCCTACTTGGAGGTTCATGGGTAGTTATAAGGATTCCTTTAAGGGTCCCTTTAAAGGAATCTATAGGGATTCTATAAGGGTATAGGGTTTAGGGTCCACTTGGAGGTTCATGGGTAGTTATAAGTGGGGTTATAAGCAGGGTAACTACAGCAATATGCCCTATTAGGGGACTTATAACTCTACTTATAACTACCCATGAACGAACCTCCAAGTAGCCCCAAGAAGGTTACCTTTTCAATGGGGGTAGGATTGTATAAAATGTCAAAACGTTAAAGGTTAGTAACCTACTCAGCTACTAATAAGTCCTAGGCCTCAGGCTCAGTGTTTCAGGCTTCAGGGGGTTTAGGGTTTAGGGGTGTAGGGGTTTACGGTTTCGGGCATACAACGGCTTGAGGGTTTAGGGCTTAGGGTTTTTGGGCTCCCACTTGGCGCGGCCGATGTTCGATCAAGTTTGCCTGGAACACTTGTTTGTATTGTTTTGCTTTGCTTTTTTGTTGGGGGGGGGAGGCAAGATTCCCGCAAGATTTTGCCACCCTTGACCAAAAGCCACTTGCACCACTTGCCGGGGAGGGGGGGGGGCTACTACTACTGCTGCTGCTGCTACAACAACAACTACTACTGACTACTACTACTACTACTGCTGCTGCTACTACTACTACTACTACTACTGCTACTACTACTACTACGACTACTACGACGACTACTACTACAACAACTACTACTACTACCGCTACTACCACTACCACTACTACTACTACTACTACTACAACTACCGCTACTACCACTACTATATTACTACTACTACTGCTACTACTAATACTACTACTACTACTACTACTACTACTACTACTACCGCTACTACCACTACTACTACTACTACTACTACTACTACTACTACTACTACTGCTACTACTACTACTACTACTACTACTACTACTACTACTACTACTACGTACTACCACTGCTTCTGCTGCTGCTGCTCCTACTACTGCTACTGCCGCTGCTTCTGTTACTGCTACGACTACTGCTGCAGCCACGGTCGTCCTGCTGTACCCCAACGCCAAGCCTTCACAGAAGTCCACGAAGTCGTCGGCTCCCAGGGTGCCTGAAGTGAAAGTTTTTTGTTTGTTGAACTCCTTTTTTCCAAGAGGCGACAGTCTACGACTCGAAGTGAAAGGGGTTTGGGGTTTAGGTTTAGCGGGATTTAGCACCTAAGATCAGGAACTTTGATTTACGATTTGGGTTTTATTCGCAGTCATAAGGATTGAAGCGTATGGTTTCGGGCAACGTGCCGTTTAGTTTGAACAGCGCTCCCCAGCTCCTCACTCTAATTATACCGACCCAGCTCAACCTCTGCCCTTCAACTACATACCTTCCCAAAGGGCCCAAGTCATGGTATAGTTTATACTTTTTGGGGCCCAAATACCTACTATAATGGTACTTGGACCCTCTGGGTTTGGAAATCCTAGACCCCAAGCCCCACGACGCTGAACCCTAAAACCAACAGTCCCAAACCCAAAAAGTCTGGGATCCTCCAAGGCACCAATGAAAAGCACCACGCTGCAGGCTGTTGACAGTGGGACCTGAATGAGCTCCTCGCGAACAGCCCTGCCCAAGCCGGTTGGTTTTAGTCTTCCGGCGTAGGGTGTCGGGTTCCGGCTCTTTCTAAGGGTTTAAGGCCGGATTAAAAAGTTTTAGGGCTTTTGGGGTCTAGGGCAGGCATGGGGTTTGGGCGTAGGTTTTACGTGCGTTTGGATGTCTAGTGTCGGAATGATTTCGGGCGCTAAGTTCCGCAACCAAGCCTAAGCTCCTAAACCATACACCAAGAGGGCAACACATGTGCGTGTCTAGGCGGCCGCAGCAGCTGCATGGCCTTCTAATCTAATGCTCCTTCACGTCGCCCGGAAAACAGCTTCTCAAACGAAGGCAATGGCAGTTGCGGCGGGATGCTGGGAGTTCATGCGAATATTACTTCCCTGACAACTTAAAACTCCAGACCCTGATCCTCCTGATCCAAAACCAAAAACCTAAACCCATAAAAATAACCAAGTTATCAGCCCTCTTTTGAAGCAATAGTTTGAACGCAAAACCACCGAGGCCCTGAAAACTACTAAAGCCCGACAACCCCAGTCATCAGACCCTATAAACTGGAACAGGGATCTTAGGATTGTAGGGTTTAGGGCAATGAAAAATTCCCGGGTGAAAAACGGGTTTCAGCACTCACTAATTACTAGTGACTGCCGGGCGAGGTCTTTGGTACAATCTCGAGACCGGCACATTAGCCTGGACGCAGCATAACCCAGCTATACATGGTCCGGGGGCCTAGCAGTGCTGCACCATATAATCCATGGAATTAACTAGGTCTCAAAAGACCATTCTTGTTGTGGTTTTGGGGACCTGTTTCCATCATGGCGGTATATATGGACCCTCTTGGGAAAGCAGCGGCAGCCATCAGGAAAAAACACGCATGCAACGATGGCTCCACCTCAAGATCGGACTAGGACCGAAGCTGCTCCGCATATCTTCAACATACTCTAGGGGCCTGCATGATTAGAATAACACTGTGGGATTCTATTACACTGTCATTACAGTACGGAACTTTAAGGAATCAGCCGAAGGAATACTGTTGGTAATTATTCAAGCTTCTACATTACCGAGGTGTGCTGTGCCTCTGCGAAACGGTTCGAGCTTCTGCATTTATCAAGTGTGCTTCGCCTCTGCGAAAACTGCACTCCCACGCAACACATCGAAGCGATTCTGAACATCAAGCGCCGCACACACGTCTGTGCTTGAGGCCGTGCCCCAGCAAAAATAAAGTCGAAGGGGCCCATACAAAGTCCCAGAGGGCTTCAGTGTAAGTTTTGGCCTGATACTCAGAATCCTTCCTGTAATTGCAAAGTCCACGGCGGCTGAGCGGATGTATCAATCATGGATGTGGTGCAGAAGCTGTTCGACTTTTAGACTACTACTCGTGCTGCTAATGCTGCTGCTACGGCCCTAACATGCGTTTAATTACAGCGAGCCGGAAGGCATCTTCAGGGCCAGGTGCTCCAAATACGAAGTGAACATTGGCAATTAATATAGGGGCCTGAATAATTAGAATAGGGCTTTGGGGCCCATCATACTATAATTATAATAAGGACCCCCCCAAAAAATAGTATAGGTAATTATTTAGGCCCCTATAGTAGCAGTCGCACTACATCAACCTTAACCCTACACTCTAAAAACCCTGATCACAACCCTAAACCCTGAGCCATGAATTCAACATCCCTAAACCCTAAACATCCCTAAGCCGTAAACCGAAGAATGCGAAAATGCCCCCCACATGCACACAAAAGCCTGCCTCGATAAAGAGTTATCCACAAAGTTCATGGCAAAGCTGAAGCCGATGATGAAGTACAGAGCATTCCTTGGTTGATTTTAAGGGTCCATGTACCCGAAAATTATATCCTGGTGTCCCGGAGTACCTACGTAGGGACTACATTAAGGCCAATGTTTATACTATTCGGGTACATGGACCCGTGGGGTGCAGGGAAGGCAGTGCAATCACCATCAGCCGGGAAGGCTGCACAAACAGAGCCAAAAGGGGTCAGATTCAGGGTCCCAGCTTCATGAGCACCCTTCGGGAGGTATATAAGCGGGCGCGGGACCCCCCCCCCCCCCCGGGGGGGT
The DNA here is from genome assembly GCA_003297005.1 of Symbiodinium sp. clade A Y106. Lineage (NCBI taxonomy): Eukaryota > Dinophyceae > Suessiales > Symbiodiniaceae > Symbiodinium > Symbiodinium sp. clade A. The sequence continues at coordinate 30,880 of BGNK01005515.1, forward strand.
GGAGACTACACTTCCTCCAAGAGGCCATATTCAACGCTTATCAAGTCATTACTTAAGGCCCCCTATCCCTATCCACTGCCCTTACCTTGCAACATAGGGCGGGTGCCTGAACAGCTTATAGGGCTTTGGTGTTATGCTGTTCCACAAGTCGACAAACCCTCTATAGCGATGTTGCGAGCACTTAGCATAGGGACCCCATGCGACCACCCTGTGCTTGATATCCATAACTCGCCAGCCATCTTCACCCCGTTGCTGAAGCGTCTTGACACAGGGGGCTACATGGTCTGGAAAGCGTGATTGGGTACATATATGTACAGAAGATAAACGGGTGGATGGATGGATGGATGGATGGATAATGGATGCAAAGTGGCATCTAGGGACTGGGCACAAGCCTGCAAGCAAAAGCAAGAGCCAAGAAGCTCTCCGAAGAAATCACAGTACGTGAACTCCCACAGCAGGATCAGCGGGAAAACGAGGAAGATACCTCATGCAAGTGTAAGGCACATGCGGCGTGAGGCATTGGCGTCAGCCAGCCCGTCAGACTCACTAGGCTGCCAGTCTCGCATGACTATGAGGCACCTAACTTCTCCAGCAAGTCTACCAGACGCCGATTCTGCCAACCAATCGGAGCCAGAGCCAAGACACTCACAAAAATCAAGTGCGCCCGCTTCCATCGAATTGGAACTGTCCTCCGGGTGGACAGAAGATCCTTTAAGAGCCTGTACTCTCAACGCGATAGAAGGTACCCTGCTTCTCCGATTTCACCCTATGACCTGCACCCCTCCTTGCAACCCCAAACCTCAAACATCCCCAAACTATAAACGTCCCCAAACTCGAAATCCTAACACTGACTACCTGGACCCCAAAAGTATGTAGAAAAATGGCCTTTTTAAGTTCAGGTTCTGGTCCATTATTTTACCTAATTTAGGGTTTAGGGTTTTGGGGGTCTAGGTAGACCGTAGGAACCAGAGATCCTGATCTGTTGTCGCTGCTCCGCACGAAGGGTTAAGCCCTCACGACCTCGCAGTGAGCTGCTTATCGGGGTTTCAAGTTTTTTAAGGTTTAGAGTTATCCAGTTTTTGTTTTTAACGTCCCTTTTTCGTCTCCAGGCTTAGGGTTTAGGCTGCAGAGTTTTTCCTGGGCTTCGAAGCCAGGGTCACAGGGTTTAGGCCTCAGGGACTTGAAGGCCTAGCCAGAGGCCCCAAAGTAGTTCCTTTTTTGGGGTTACCTTATAGGATTCTATATATGAAACCCAAAAAGGAACTACTTCGGGGCCTCTGGGTAGCGACTAGGGCTGACTTATTGGGCATTTTATCGGGTTTAGGGCTTGTAGGGCCTAGGCGTATAGGGTATTGTAGGGTGCAGGGTTTAAGGTGCCCGTCGGGGTTCTTGCGACAAGTACAAGGCCGAAGGATCCTAAATTTCCTAAATAATTGCATAGTAGAATGTATGGGTTTAGGGTTTAGGGTTTAGGGCTTGTCATAGGAGTTGCTGTTCTAGTTTGGGCAGGTTTCCCCGACGCAGGTACATGAAGGTTCTGGGTTCTCAGAGAGCCAAGAGGATGACAAAAGCTCTTGGAGAGTTCTCACGGAATAAAAAGCCCTACAGCAGTACGGTTTTGAGGACTGCTTTAAGGAAAGCATAACAAGCAGGAGCCCAGAAAAGGTAGGTTATTTGGGGGTTCAGGCAGAAACGCTGGCTCCTTGGAGGCTGTACGGCCTGCAGGGATGGGATGGGTTCGTACGCCCGTGGGTGCACGGGAACCATATGTATATATTGTCATGTATGCAGTATGCAAGGAATTCTTGCATCTAGTGTATGTATGAACGTATGTACATAAGCAACTACGTAAGTCTATGTATGTAGGTAGGTTTTACTGCAGGCGAGCAGGTCGGTCGGTCTGCAATAAAACCGTATATGCCCCACCTACGCACATACTTCAGCATGAACCCAAAAGGGAGGGGGCCAGTGGCAAAGAAGGGTGGAGAGGGCGCAGCCGGGACATGCCCGCGCTCGCAACTTCCCTAATTGGCGATGCAGTGACAGCACGATTTCGTGCGACGAAAAGCAAAACTTGCAGTACTGCGGCGAGAGCGCAACTTCCACTTTTCCCAAAATTGAATCTTCAACCCTCGGAAAAACGGAATGTCCACCAAAAAACGGGACTGCAAAGATTTGAAGGACTTCGAGTGGTTTCAAAGCAGAATGGCGCGGGACTGTTGTGGGAGTACGATTTCCGCAGAATTGGCACAAGACCTTGGTGGGAGCACAATGCATATCAAGTTGGACAGGAAAGGGTGCTGCATTATAACAAATGTATTTGCTGTTCCCGCAAATTTGCCGAGCGGGCCGCACAACCACCGTCGGCTCAGGGCTGAGGGGTGAAGGCTTTTGCCGTCTCGCGTGGCTAAGACTATGCCGCACAAAGCGAGGATGCTTTGGTATGACTCTGACAGGACTTTGGGGTTAGGGGGTCTAAGGCTCAAGGACTTGAGATTTAGTGCCTAAAGGTGTTTAGGAGTATAGCCAGTATAGCTGTTATTACAGATCATAAGGACCCCTAAAAAGATAGGGGGGAGAGGGGTAGGGGGCCTTAATGTCTATAATACGCCCTTTTTTTAAGGAAGTATAGTCCCCTACCCCCCCTTACCCTTCTGGGAAGAACTGGCAAGCATTTAAAAATCGGACGCTTAACTTTTGTTTTGCCGAAAAGATCCCGTTTGCACATTTTCTGTGAACAGCAATAAGCAACAACGTCGAGCAGTAGATTTCAGGGATGCGTCTAGCTGCCGGTTTTGCTGGAACGGGATACCTTGTTGTTAGCATGTAAGCTTCTGTGTACTCACAAAAGCAACACGAAAACAGACAAGCCGCAATGTTCTGCAACAAGGTTGCCCGCTAGGGCGGATTCGGTCTGAATAGGAAGTAAGTAATACGATGGCCATAGTTGTGCCCTAGAACATACCCCTGGAAGTTGTAACCTCAGGATGCCCAAACTGCCACGCATGAAGTCCAACAGGGATGAATCCGAAGTCGACAGCGTCACACCGATTGTCGGGACTCGGACCGTTAACCGCCAAGACGAACGGGCTCAAGAAGATCGCATGCTGATGGAGCGATATTGGCTTGCACTTAAATCATCTAGGGTCGGGCTGAGGTCTGGTGGCATTTATTAATTAATCAAACATCTTTAGAATTTGGGCCAAGCAATTTTGGAGGAGACTCGGGGCGCAAGCGTCCTGGCAGTGATCTGATGTTTTTGGAGCTTAGATCCTTTATTCGTGCCACTGGTGGCTATCTCTTCCGAACCGGAACCAGCCTCAAAATTGATTTTTCGCCACCCACCCAATTTCGTTTTTCAAAAAAGCTTCCCGATTTTAAATGCTTGGGACTCCCGACAGCACGCAGCCTTCAGGGCCTGCAAGTAAAAGTAGTACAGCTCCTTCTCC
>BGNK01005516.1:283-35008 GCA_003297005.1 Symbiodinium sp. clade A Y106
CACGTTTGCCAAACTTCCAGCCGAATTACGCTAAATACGCACCTTTCGCCCGGAATCTGAAATTTACGCACCTTGCCCAAAAGGCCAATAATTTACAACGGTTTTGGTGTTGCAGGTATGTATATACATATGTATATATATATAGTATCTATATCTGTCTAACTATATATATATATACATATGCTTTAATTTTTATCTGTGAGTGTATATGTGTGTATATCTATCTATCTGTGTGTCTATCTACCTATCTATATATCTACCTATCTGGCTATTCATCTATCTACTGACAGCTGCCGATAGAGTTGTAAACGCGTGTCAATACATCACGTTAACACACGTATGTATATACATAAAAACATTTGTAAACGCATGTATGTGTATGTATATGTACATGTATATGTACATGTACATGTACATGTAGATGTTTATGTATGCATGTGTGTATGTGTGTATGTGTATGTGCATGTCTGTGTCTATGTGTTTGTGTATGTGAATCTGCATCTGTATCTGTATATGTATATGCATATGCATATGCATATGTATGTGTGCATGTGTATATGTGTATGTGCGTATGTATGTATGGATGGATGGATGTGTATGTATGTATGTATGTATGTATGTATGTCTACAGTCACACATGCATACATGCATGCATGCATGCATGCATACATACATACATACTTAGCCAACTAGCTACCTAACCAGTAGCATTACCTAGTCACGAGTCCCGAAAGCCCTGCACCCCACATCGGTTCGATGACAAGGTTCCCGAGAAGATGCTATTCGTTTCTTGCAGCTGGCCCTTTCTGTCGGCCTCAGCGGGACATGCGCGTTGGAAGGCGGTGTCTGGTTTTGGTTATAGGGGCCGTCTCAGGTAGTAGTCGCGGTATCCGGTCCACCGGGCTCTGGCGACCCCAAATAGTCCTTGGAAGACAGGCGTCTGACTTGCGACTTCCTGTCTTGCCATCCTGTCTTGTCAAGACGAGTTGCTGCAGCTATTTGCGAGTGTCCATGGACTCCACCTTGTAGTCCCTCTCGGACCTCAAACCTCACACCCACTTCCAAACCAATCCGTTTGCAGGTGCGTGCTTCTACGAAACCGCGGCACGTCAAAAGGGGATCCTGGCCTTCGGTTGCAGAATCTTCTTTTGTGTCCTGCTTAGGTTATTAAGGCCCTCGAGCTTGCGCTTTGAGATGAGACAAGCATGCGTGGCTCCGCGACACCAAGCAGGTATGATCGAGGTTTCGACTTCTCGACCGGACGAAACCCGTATGCCACGCAGAGCACGCTGTGGTTCGCATCGAGCTGCATTGTTGGAGTGGTTGCCTTCTTTGTGTACCCCCGGGAGTGTTCGCCGCAGATCGTCCTCGCCACTCTCCAGCTCTTGTTCTTTCTGATGTCAGCCCTGAACCACGCGTATGAAACAGTGTCTCACGGCAATTGGCTTTGGCAGAATATGAACCGTGTCTTGCTGAGCTTGGCGATGGTCGCAGGCGCAGTTTCCCGGCAAGGAAGCAAGACTCAAGCTTCTACCCACGGATTGAGCCCTTATGTTGTCCATCGCACGGCCGTCTGTTGCAACATGCCAAATAAACCGAGGCACAAGCCGGGGTGGCTCCTTGCCCCATAACTCCGTCTGAGACCCTACACCTTGCCTCCTGCTTCGGGCAGCTCTTGCGAGCAAGATCCTCTGCCCGGGAAGAAGATACCCAAAAAACATACTACTTGCTACACGAAGCAGGACAGTATGAACCCATGGGCCCATATACATGTTGCAGTGGGCGGCACATCCATGGCAAGTCCACTCTGCTACTGGCATTCAGATCAGGAAACGATGTCCATGCAAATTAAAAAGGGAGGGGCAGCTCCTGAAAGGTACCAGTAGCGCCATGCTAACGCTCTGCTGACTACTGCGTCCGGATAAGGTTCCGATCCTCTTGAAGGACACTCAGCTGAGTCATTTTTGAGCTTGCGGCCCAAATACGAATTTTGCAGTCGCTGCCCTTGAGTTCCGCTGTACAGCACTGGGGCGAGAGAGGCCCTTCGAGAGCTCTCGGCAGAGCGAAGGGTACATAATCGGAGCCGCTGTAAAGATGGGCTCAAGTAGAAATATGTGCCTGAAACCAGTTTGGAATCTATGACCTCTGAACCGTGGAATCGAAATTGCAGAAGCTTGCAATTGATTTGGGCAGGCAGGGGCTTGCTAACTTCACGCCCAGGTAAACTCACGGATGTATCGTGACCGTCGCTTCCCTGATATGTTTTGCGGCTGTTGTATCAGCGCAGTCAGTCGGGGTTGTATGAATAAAAAAATAAATAGATAGAAATATACAGATGTGTATATGCATATGTATAATGTTATATATGTGTATATGCGTGTGTATATATATATATGTATAGATAGTCATGTATATTAATATATATATATATATATATATATATATAGAGAGAGAGAGAGAAGAGATAAAGAGATAAAGAGATATAGAGATATATATAGAGAGAGAGAGACACAGAGAGAGAGAGAGAAAGAGAGAAAGAGAGAGAGAAAGAGAGAGCGAGAGAGTGAGAGAGCGAGAGCGAGTGAGCGAGAGTCGTGCCGCAGAGTAGACTTGGGCCGGCAGACATTTGGGCTCACTTCGTGTTACCTCCGGTTTCCAGCGAGGAGGAGAGAGCAACACGGCTGCAGAGTTCCCGAACCCTGTATCCTCAACTTACCTGTGCCACAAAAGCCCTACGTATACCTGTACAAGGTAGTATGTAGGGAAGTCAGAGTTAGGAATCCTAAGAAGAAGGTAGAGTTTTCTGGCCCAAGTAGAACTTTAATGTAGGCCCCTCAGACATGCCAAGCCTCGTCAAGCCTACATCGCCTACGTACCCTTGAACTAGAATTGCAGCTCATGGTTCAGGAAGAAACGATATAAGAAGCTTCGAGTTCAGAAATGTTTATGACTTTATGGTTTTCTGTTTCTTATCGGTACACTGGGATGGGTGCACAGCTTGGTTTGGTTTGTGGTGGCATCCTGGGGCCGAATGTACAAACATGTGAGCTTCGATTTGTGGGAAAGAGCCGAGGACATGGCAGACATGGAGTTGGAGAGTGGATCCGCGCAGTCCAAATCGACCAGCACACCGCAAGAGCGCCGCGGCTCCGTCGTCATGGTCCATGCTATTGAGGCTTGCCTTTCAATTACACTGGAGCGTAAATTGCACTACCTCAACATCTCGGGAGAGGCGCCTTCAACAGGCAGGATTCCTTTTCTATCCGCACTCTTCTAGGTCGAAACAGTTGCACGACAACATTAGCTGAATCTGCTTTTCCCATATTTTCGGATAACTGGGAGCTCCCTTGTAAGAAGCCGCATCTATTGCTCTTGATTCAGGGGGCCGGCAGCATTCTGGAGCTGGCCGTGTTTCGTAAATTGGTCCGTCGGTTTCAGAGCCTGCAGAGTAGAGTCACTGTAAATCTTTCGAGGTGGACCCTCGGCCCGAGGCCCAATACAGACCCGGAGCACGAAACCGCAATGTGGAGGTCAGGCCCACCCCGAGCTTCTGCCATGATACCGCAAATGACTCCCTGGTGCTTAGTAGGGGATGGGAGAATGGATCCCTATGATAGTTCCTTTAAGGGTCCCTGGTAGTAGTCCCTATATAGAGCCTATAACCCATTCCCCTACTAAGCACCAGACACATGAGGAGTTCTCTCGGATTGCTTTGGCCATGGCTGGCTACGCCGTCGCTTACGTCTACTCCTCGCAGGGCAACCTGGCCGGTACAATCAGCTGTGGATGCCTCAGGGGACCTGTAAGATCCGAGTGGACACAGAACCAAGACAAAGCTAATCACCGCCATTCTTGTGAGTAATTACAGTGCCTCGATCGGTATAGCGTTGCAACAAATCATGTTCACTATCAAGTCCCACCACTCCCCACTGCCTCAATGTTCGATGACAAGGGCACGTCGAGGATGCTGCGAGGGTCCTGCAGTTGGGCCTTGCCGTCGCCCTCAGTGGGACCTGCGCGCTGGAAGGCAACTTGTTCGGATTTTGGGGGTCAGGGCAGGTAATGGTCAAGGAATGGTCTCTGTTTCGAGTTCACCCGCCTTTTGTGACCCTGTGAGCCCTTGGAGAAGCTACTTCAATCGATTGTTGCGACGTGATGACTAAAGCTAGATGTGGGCCTCAACCCTGCGCACACTCTCAAGTCAAAGCCAAAGCGAGCGCTTCGCAGGTATTTGCTTCTACGAGACTGCGGCACGCCAAAAAGGGCCGCTTGCATTCGGTCGCAGAACTCTTTTCTATGTTCAGTCTGAGCTGTTAGGTAGGACAAGGCATCGTGAAAAAGCCTGTTAGGAGGTTGAATGGTTTATCGCATAGTATACACGTCGTATAGTATCGTAACTTATCTTATGGTGCCGCATGGTATCGTAATGTATCGTATGGTATCGCAGAGTATCGTATGGTGTCTTATGGTATTTGGTATCGTATGGTATGGTATAGTGTAGTATATAGTTTATAGCTTACAGTTTTGGTACATAGTACGTAGTATATAGTATATATATAGTATAGAGTACATAGCATATAGTACATGGTGTACATCATAGTCAACAGGCGTGGTTTGACGTCTTGCGTTTTCAGCAAGCAGGTATGATCGAGGTTTCGATTTCTCGACCGGACGAAACCCATATGCCATGCAGAGCACGCTGTGGTTCGCATCGAGCTGCATTGTTGGAGTGGTTGCCTTCTTTGTGTACCCTCGGGAGTCTTCGCCGCAGATCGTCCTCGCGACCCTCCAGCTCTTGTTCTTTCTGATGTCAGCCCTGAACCACGCATATGAAACAGTGTCTCACGGCAATTGGCGTTGGCAGAATGTGAATCGTCCCCTGCTCAGTGCGGCGATGGTCGCAGGCGCAGTCTCCCGGCAGCAGCAGGATCTTGTCTTGGCTTCATCCCCACTTGCCCTTAAGCGCGCCCGCAATGCCAAACCCATCCGAACCCCCACCTGCCCGTCGAAGATTCCCCACGGCCTCACTGGAGTCCAGGTCCTCAGACTCCTACACCCTACCCGTTTCACCGGCTTTGACTGACTTGATACTCTGCTGCTGCCGGGCAAGTCTGAATGAACCAGCTGGCGCTTCAGGGATCGAGTCGCTCTTGGAGTAGCATCGGGCCAGAGTAAGCCCAATTAGTCAGGACCGTGCATACAGAAAACTTGATAGTCTTGAAACCCTTTGCTGAGCCTTCAAATCTCTCGAGCGATGGCAAATGGCCTTAAAAACCCCATAAGCCCGAAGAACGTAACCTGGAGCCTTCCGCGCCAAGGTTCCGATCCTCCTGAAGGCCGCGGCTTGAAAGCCGCTGATACCCGGACGCCGTACCCCTAGACGACACGCCATACGATTCAGCCGTGTACGACATCTCAAACACCTGATGTTTGAGGGTTAGGCTTCCAAAACCGAACCCTGCGGCCACTGCCTCTGAGTTCCGCTGTACTACTCTTGATTTCCCTGTACAGCAAAGGGGCGACGTGGTTTTGTGAGCTCTCTGCAGAGAGTGCAGGCTAGTAGAGTTGGAGCAAGCTTTGTAAAGATCTGCGAGATCGGGACCGCTTCAGAAATGCCCGCTCAAGCAGAGAAGTATGCTCCCCTTATCAGCTCGGGGTTTCTGACCCTTGCAGAGTGTAATTCAAGATTCTTGGACTTGCAACTAGTTCGACTCGAAGAAGCGCAAGCGTTCGAAATTGATGTGTTTCTGGGTCGCATTTCAGGGATCGCGCTGGTCGTACCCCGCTTGCTTCAGACTGATTGATCTAGGGCCTCGGTACTTTGAATTGGGTTTTGGGGTACATTGTAGTTTTTGTAAAATTCTAATTTCAACAGTACTACAATGTGTATATAATAAGGAACCCGAAGGAACAATTTTGGTAATTGGGCTGGCAAAGCCAGCTTTCTTTGGACCCTGTAATGAAGAACCCAAGTTACTCAGCAGACCATGAACAGTTACTTGTAGTAGTATAGTAATGCTCCCTGATAGCCGTTGCAGATACTTGTAATATCATATACCCGAGCACGCTACTCCAACCATCTAATCGCTATGGCTATAATATAGAACCCTCTTCTTACTCTAGCCGTTCTCTTCAGATCTCATCGACCTGCCCAGGTGAAACCTCGCGCATGAGGAATGACCGCTCTGTCCGCTGTGGAAGAAAATAGAGCTACGGCTCCGGGTTTAGAACTTAGGGGCACTAGTCAGCTAAGCAGGTGACCATCACATGACAACTCGGGGATTCTAATCAGAAGTGTGGCTCAACCCGAATTAACCCCACCACACCTGCCGAAACCGTTGTGATCCTATAACCCCGAAACCCAAAAGCCCTCTAACTCAGCCCTATAACACTGCCGACAAGCCGCCAGACTTAAATCCTAGGTCCTGAGGGGGAGTCTCAAGCTGGACTGAAACAAGCCGGATAAAGGCTTGTCATCTTAGGAGCTGAGCATTTGTAACCTTTTACTCGGGATTGAGGTGGAGGCTTTTGCAGCCGGCCCCAGAGTGCTAGTTACCTACTGTGCAGTAGGTTCCTGTGTATAGCTGAATAGTAAAGTACTCATTATGTAGACGTCTAGGGTATGTTTTCGGTGTAGCAGCTTAGCCCTGCTGGTATTGGGTTCGGCCTGTTAAGTCGACCGTGATGACAACCTGCCAGAGCCTGGCAGGAAGTGGTGATGTTGAACTGCAGCCGTGCAGAGTGATGCGCAACATGTCACTTTTTGTAAATCATTGTAAATCTAGTCATGGTCAATGAAGCCATATACTCTGTGGCGACTGAGGCTTAAAGCAGGACCTCGAGAAGAATGCGTCGCAGCCGTGCCTTCAGGTGCTCGGGTGAGATCCACAGTCGTAGCTGGCTTGGAATTTAGGCTATAGGGCCTCACAAATAAATGCGCCCACTTTTCTGACCCGTGATTCCACGACGGCATAAAAGCGAGAAGCTGAGAAAATTTGGCTTCGGCGACGTAGCAGTGCATGGGCGCCCGGTTGCGTGTTTCACGGTGTAGATGTCATGCGGTAGACCCACTTTGGATATTGGGTTCCATGATAAAGGTCAGGCTACTTCCGGTTTCAATTTCACAAGGCTGGCCAACTTGCGCTGTTCTCCCTGCGTCACTACGCCCTGGCTGCCGGCGCTAGCTGTGCTGTTGGCGTGGATGGCACGACGATTCTGGAAACTGGGCGAGCCATAAATCGCGGTTGGACCGAACACACTCCGCTGCACCCTACCACATAGACACCGACATTCAGCTTCATTTTCTTGCGGGCACAGACTGGTGTTGGGTCGATTTGCTTCCTCGAGCCGACCTTCGTGGGTCCTTCGTGGCATGCATGGAGATCCTATATATACGTAGCTTCTTATATCAAAAATGCATGATTTCGTATGAGCATCTGTCTGTCTCCTGTTCATCCAGTCGGTGTGAAGCCTGCGACTGACTTCGGTCCGAGACCACAAATCACTCGCTTGCACTTCCTGCCGTTTCGGCCGGCTAGCTTGGGGCGCCTTAGATGCCCACATGTTGTCGTGTCGCGAGGTTTTGTTGTGACGAAGTGATTCTCACAAGCCAAACACCAGTTCTCATCCCAGAAGCCCAAACCTCAGCACAGATCTGAGGTCAAGGTCTCAACCGCCGAAGCTCGAAGCGCAAGTTAGCAGCCTCACGCAGTGGTCGTGTGATTTTTGTTTGTACCGAAACAGTTTCACGAACTGCATACTGTAGCAAAACAGATGTCTTCCAACACCAAATCAGCCAAATCAGACTCACCACTTCCCTAAGGCTCCGGCTGCAGACGCTGCAACAGCAAGCGTCCAATAAATCAGCCTGAACCCCTCAAACCCTGAAGCCCAAAAACTGTGGTCCCGAACCCAAACTCTGAGCTCTACCTAGTTTTGTATACACCTGAAGGGTACTTAGAGTCTTAGAGGGCCTTGGGAGACTTCAGCCCAGGATGTCCCATGCCCCGGAAACCCTGCGCAAGCAGCCTCGGGGAAGCAGAGGACTTGCTGGAGAGCGGTTTGGGGAACAGGGAGGGGGAGAGGGAGGGAAGGAGAGAGAGATGCACCAGTAACAGCAATACATTCTTGTTATCATCATTTTTGTCGCGGTAGCGAAACTATTTGTCAGGAATATGATGGGCAAGCGTGTTATTTGATGCTTAACCTAGCCTTTTGTGGGTATACATGATACACATGTTGTTAAGTATCAAACTTTCACAAAAAGTTTCTTGTAATGAAATTCACCCTGCAAGCGGAAGGAGCCAACAGTTGGTTTGCAAAGATGGCTGCGGGACCAAGGCCGCACTTGAGCAGTCCACGGCTTGCAAACCCTAGCTCTAAACACGGCAAAATGGGGGCCTTACATAGGATTCCCTTAAAACGGTTCCTTTACTATAAAGTTTATGAATTTATGAAGTCTAAATAACTCCATAAACCCAATCCCAAACCACGGCAAATTTCACGGCATTCAGGGCTCCCTTCATCTCAGCATGCAAGAATCCAACGGTACAGTAGCTGGTTATGTGTCGCCTCTCCGTGAGTCATAACCTCCATGCTGGCTGTCGTGTTGGCTTGGACAAATTGCTTCGCGGTCTCGATATGGCCAGCGAGCGATAGCTTGGGACTGTTCGCATGTACTGAGATCCTGAGTGAGAATCCTATTTAGGATCGAAAAGGTTAAAGCCTGTGAGGTGCGAAACTTTAAGCTTCTCTTGCATGGGATGCCCCACTCGGCAATTTACCCTGCATGGTTTGCCACTCGAGTCCGTGAGAGAGAGAGAGAGAGGGAGAGAGAGGGTTGTTTTGTTCTGATTTGGTTAGCGACTTGTTGGGCGTAAAGCACATCAGCTGACATTCTGACATGTGCAGCTCGGACTTATGAACGGTCAGAATACTTGACAACAGTATAACTTGCGGTTGTTCACATAGCTGTCTCCAAAGAGCCGCAAGGTGGACCCTATCTTTGCAGCCATGACTCCTTGAAGAAACTGTCTGCAAAGCTGCCGAGATTGTCAATTGCCTTTTGTCCCCAACACTGTGTCAGGTCGCGGACGGCACTGTTGGCCACATGGTCGCTGGGCTGCTTCGGGAATCTTGTTGTTGGTGGTTGACCCTAAACCCTAAACCATCTGAACCCTAAACCTCAGAACGAACAGAAGAAAACCGCGCTCTGATAGCACAGCTCAGTTCAGGCGGAGGCAGGCTTCAATTTCAGGGCTGCAGTGTGTTGCTAAGCCCTACGCAGGAGCCTGTAACAGGGTGTCTCTATGAAGCCTTTGACCTTTGACAACAAAGGTTTACCGACCACTTCGCAGCTGCCCGGGCAAAGATGCTCCTTGCCTTCGTCGTTTGGGGATGTTCTGTGTGTCCTGTGTGTCGGAGCTTATACACTTTACAAGCCCCAGCCCTTGCTAAATCCGAAATTCTCAAGTCAGACCGTCGTGAGAGACCTTTGTCCATGAGCTCCAAATACCCAAAAGCCCTAAACCTTCGAAACTTTATTGTTGTAGCCATATATTGGACGAATGCTTATAAGCAAAGGCTCCCTTGGATTCGTTTCACTCAGCAGACTCCGAACCATATGCCTCGCCTGGATTGTCCGAGTGCCGACACCTTTCGAAGCCCTATACATCTGAGTGTCGGGCTTCGGAGCTCACGAACCCTGAATGCACGGGGGATGCAGGAAGTCCCAGGCCCAAACCCCCGACGGCCTTGAAACTTCCGAACCTCTTGGAAACTTTAGCGACTCCCTACAAAGCCATCATCAAAAGCCTTGTGAAACTAGGCCTTTGAGCACCTCAGAACTACAGACTATGCATTTTGCGATTAAATATTTCTCGGCAGCCACTCCTCGTAAAACTATTTTGCAACTAAAATCTCGAAGTCTAGAACTGTTGAGGTAGACCGAATTGTATCAAAAGGCCCTAAATTTCCGGGATAGCCAGAGGTCCCGCTTCTGCAGAAGTTGCTTTGCCGCCTTCGCGGCTCAGATGGCGAGGCGGTTGCCCTCATGGTCCAAACGACTCAACAACCGGGTGGAGGCTAAAAAGTATTTACAAAGTTCGATAAGTTGAGGGCTTGTGATTCTGGTAACGGTTCGAAAATCCAAAGGACTCAGCGATTTGGGAAATTACCTCATTGGGTGTCTCGTCGCTTTTGTCGGTTATGTATCAGGTACTAGAACTTCAAAAGATTGTTGGAGGTTCAAGTATGAGATTGCTGCGGCTCTTCTTGCGACGGTCTCGAAACCCTATGATATGAAGACACCTCTTGTAAAGCCTATCACCCCGCCCAACAACGACGAAGAGTCGAAACCCCGAAAACGCCGTCCGATGGACAGGGCCTCTTTCCTCAGAACCTCTTTGCCGCCTCGGAGCTTGTGCGTCTGGCCGAGGATGGGCCCAAAGATACGTTGTGTTTCAACGCGTCCCTGTTCAGTTCTCTAAAGAGGTTCCATAAGGTTTCACAGGGGTTACAGGGGTTCAGGGTCCAGGATTCTCCCAAAGTGCGCAAGGGAATTCCAAACAAGAGCCAAATAGAAGGGATTGCCGTCATCCGACATTTGGGAGTCTTGGGGTTTTCAGGATTTAGCACTGGCGTCTTAGGGCTTCCTGTGCTGCAGAAGTCCTATCAGTTTTAGGGCCCTACAATCCTCAAAGAACCGGAGGGCTCGTTCTGTCCATCACGGCACATACAAATATCCCGGGGCTTACAGGGATCCGAATCACCGCTTCAGGTTTAGAGGTAGCCTCCACTCCCATCTGCCTCCTCCAGAGGATTTGGCCCACCTGGAGCTTCACAGCGATGAGGCACGTGAACCAACACCCATTTAAGCGAGCTCCTTGAAAACTGCTGAGGAGGACGACGACTGGAACTAGTCTACAAACTCAGCATTTTGTTAACTCCATTCGCTACGCCTGAAGTCTTGGGTGGTGGGGTAGTGCAACTCAGAAAGGTGTTCCCTTTGAAGAGAGTTCTAGAAAATCATCGTTCCCTGAACCGCTTCATGCGATACTTGAGTTTGGGATGATAGCACGCTCCAGGGAATTGACGGTTATTGAACTGTCATTCTATGAGGCACCTATCATTTTCATGACGTCCCCAAACCGGGGCACCCCTTTGCTCACCAGACGTGCTCTTATTCGAACTTCCCTGGCTTGCCCGAGAGTGCGTGCCGAAAATCCTCGAAGAAGCCCAAAATGTCAAAGATACATAGAACTCCACGTGCAAACTGTTTGCTATCACGTCCCTTATCTTGCAAGGATGCCCTGTATGAACCCGAAAGCTTGGACCCGGAAGGACCCTCAAAACTGAGACAGGAAGCCTTGAAATCCTTGGGGCGGGCACTTCTCTTGCGGAGGACGGGCCTTGTGTTTTGACGATGGCCGGGTTTAGGCCTTATAGGGCTCTTGCCTCAAGGGCGAAGAGCACTAAATGTAAGTACGTGGCTTAGGATAATGTGTCACTGTAGCTAGTTTGAAGAGCACATGATCTCGAAATACTTGTGCCCTGGGGCATTTAACAGTTCATTTGGAATGTTTACGGGTTTAGGCTTCAAGGTACAAGAGCCGTATGTGATGTTGATGCTTCCTTTTGCGCTCTGGCTTGGTTTTATTTGGTGTGTGGTTTAGTGCTTCCGGACTTGTCATGGCATGGCGATCCAGGCTTCGTAGAGGACATTAGAGGACAGGGTGGAGACTTTTCGAAGTCCACATCATATCAAGATCGGAATAGTTAATAAGAGTACAGCGTTTCCGTAGCTACTCTGCCACAGTACGGCCCCAAAACCATGTTCTGATTGTTAAGGCTCGTTTTTTCAAGAAGCCGTCGAAGGGATTAAGGCCCCAATAACTTTTTGGCTCAGCCTTTCCGGCCCAAACGCCCAAAACGTCCCAATCGCCGAATCGCCGCCGCTGCCTTTCGAAGCCATGGCCGTCGCACGAGGTCGCACCGCTCGCGCTGCCCTGCTCTTGGCACCTTTGCTCCAGAAGCCCAGAGTGGGCTTTATAGGCTTGAAGTAGGGTGGCCTGTAGGCTAGTATGTTTTCGGCTTTTTTTGGTACTGAGGCACAATGGGGGCTTCATTGGGTTTATATCTGGGTCATCCATTCTATAGGTAATTGGGCTTCCAGGCTTAACTTCGGTAATCACATTCGATCCCCAGTTCGGAACCCTACACGTCAACCGAAACTCCAACCACTCAGCCAGCACGAACCTTGAGGTGTTAAATTCACTCAATCACCAACATTATCCAGGAGTTTTCACCGCGGGCACAATGCACCGCATGTTGGAATATGTATGTATGTATGTATGTATGTGCCAGCCTATGCCAGGACTCGCCCGGATTTCAAGCTTGCAAGTTTGGATGGACGGATGATGACGGATGGATGGATGGACTCATGTGTGTGTGTGAGTGTGTGTGTGTGTACATGCATGGAACGCATTGCAGTGCAGTGCATGCATCCACCCCTCCATCCACGCATTCATCGATCCATCCAAGCATGATTTTTCCATTGCATTCCGAGATGATACTTTGCATTATGTATCAGTATGTATCGTTTTCTTATTACACAGCATTACTATAATGCTCATGTAACATGAGATAACCAACAGTCGCATCAACATGACGATACCGTGCAGCACCTCGCAATACAGAACACGACGTTGCATTGCAAGGCGCTGCACTACATCAGCGTTACATTGCATAGCGTTGCACCGCATGTCTTGAAGCTGCTGATAAGCCCAAGTACCTACGATGTACGTACATGGGCCCTTGGCGACTCGAGCCTCGAAAAACAAATAGGTCGGAATCACTCAAAGGCCCTCATGACCATGAGACCTCGTGCCCACAAAAACTAACATATACTGTAGTATCCGTAATACACTATAGCGTGCTATAATCCTAGTATTCTAAGAACGAGTTCAGGCTCTCGTCGTGCCTGCCACGCTGTGCTTCACCGGTGCCTTCGCCCCGGCGGTGGAGAGCCGAACAGCCAGGCAGGCCGAAGCCGCAGCCGCGAGCGGCAGCGGCTCGTCCGTGGCTCTGGTGAAGGCCCGGGAGGGCCTGAATTGGATTAGCTTTTTTGTTTCAGGTTTTCTACGGATCTCATGATTGGGGTAGTCTAGTAGGGAACCTTGGTACTTCCATGTATTTCCCCAAAGCATTCATAAAGGAATGCACCTTTGCACCTTTAATCCTCAATTACGGACCTTGGATTTCTGGGAGCCCTTAAAACTCTTGGCCTCGGCTTCCGGAGTGGAGGTCGAGGCTGCAGGATTAGGATGAAAGGTCTGGGAGTTTAGCGAATTCAGGGTTTATGATCTCGAACTTGATGTGCTGCAGGGGACCTGGCCGGGCGAGCTCCAATCAAGCCTGCGTAAAGGATCTCGAATTTTAATATACACGCCAGCCCCAACACACGACTCGACAAGAGCTCGGGGCTTCAGAAGCCCCAAAAAGCCAAACATCGGGAAGCCCGAGCATTGAATGTCAGCTTTCATACAGCATCGTTAAGCCTATAAGGCCTATAATCAACAACTCCAGTGGAAGCGCCAACGACTTTCGATCAGGTGACCAAGGAGAACACTCTCGCGACCGCCGGCGTCCTTGGAGGTCTGTCCGCAGGAGTTTTGGAGTTCCAGATTCGGGGCTACAGTTCTTGTTTCGAATCAGCGTCTCGGACTTTCTGGAAGCTTTCAAGTTTGTTGGGCTTTTCTGCGGCTTTATCGGGTCTTGTCTTCCCTAAACCCCAAGAGAGGTGTGGCTGGTCTCCTCCTTGGCGGCTTCTGGGTTGGTGCCGCCGGCTTTGTGGCCACGTCTTACCTTGCGAAGAAGGAGAGCTTTGAGGGGTGGGTTTCGTTGATTTTTCGACTGCTTTGGACTTTAGGGGTCCAGGAGTTTAGGTTTGCTGTTTCTGTTTGCTCGAAGGCTTTCGAATTGAGGATTCATGGTTTTTGTGTAGAGGCTAGGGTTCGATTTTCTCAACCTCAGGCCTGTGTTGGCTTGGAGCTTTGTAGGAGTCACGGTTGGATGTGTCGTTTCTGTCACGACCGAACTGAGTATAGACAGATTTAGGGTGTAGGGACTCCTGTAATGTTGTAGTAATCCTAAGTCTAAACTCGAGGTCACTTGGAGTGCCTTCTTCTAGCCTTCGTCGTTTTCTCCTTTGTCAGTGGCTCTTTGAGGCCTCTCTCTTCCTCTTTGACTCTTTGGGCTCCGAGGACCTAAGATTGAGAGTTGCGGTCCATTTAAGGGTTTCGGATTTTTGGGTTGGGTTTCTTGGTCAGGAGAAGTTTGGGGCTAGAAAAACTTCAGCCCGACATGAGACAGCCCTGAACTATGTCGACTCAATGCTTTGGATCAGGCCCCACGCGTTGCTAGTCTTTCAGTTTATCGTATCCGTAGGAAGCAGTATTAATATAGAAATCCTCTGTTGTCGTTGCGGTTGGTGGATTGGGGGCCCTTACGTCAACTGTGCTGCAATGCAATTTGAAGTCCTCCCTCCTTGCAAGCCCTCGACCCAAGAGCCCCGAACTCTACGCTCTACCCAAGACTCTGTAAGAGACTAGTGAAGCCCTGCAAGACCATACTATACCTCCTGAAAAGTTGAATATGATCCGCAGGAGGATTCCGATGTCGCTTCCGTTCTGAAGCTCGCCCAACAAGATTGTTTCTGTGGAGCTAAAGGTCAGGGGTGACGGAGTCTGGGGTCTTAGCGGTTTGTTGGTTAAGTGCGTGCCGTGTCATCGAGCAAGTGGTTGCAGCGGATTAAACAGAAACGCCCTTAATGGACCAGAGGGTTTTGAGACATACTATATAATATAGACTTGTATAAAGACTGTCTGAGTGTGCGCATAGTGGTTGTGATGTCAGAGCCTTCGCCCGGCCCACCAATGTCGAGTTACCGAGGAAGGGCGTGTCCAGCGCATCTCTCGAGGCTGTGAATTTTGTGGACTACCTCAACTCCAAGCATCATGTCTTAGACTAGCAGCGCTTCTAGGCCTGGGTGCTCTTAGGCTTGTTTGCGTTTAGGGGTTGGGGATTAAGATCATTAGGGTCCCTGTAACCCCGAACTCCCCAAAACTAAACCCCAAACCCAAAGCTCGAAAGCTTGACCTTCACGAACACCGTCCTTGTGGCCAGTCCCCACAGGATTTGCAGCTACTCGTAGGTGCTCGCAGTCTCTAGGAACCATTTTTCAGCACCGTAGCGCAAGTCGCACGTTGAGGTTAGGATGGTCAAGCGACAATGCTAGTATAGCAGCAGACCGTAACCTGCCAAATCCTTATCCTAAACCCCAACCCCTTAAACCCTGGCGGCCGACTCAACCTTGAGCCACAACCAACATGTGTGTGTACACACACACACACATGTTTGGCCACATGTATTATATACCTACAACTACAACAGCTTCCCATTATCACTATAGTACTAAGGTACATAATTAAGTACACCTCAGTAAGTGCCCACAAAGAATCAGTTGTTGTCAGAACAGTCCTTGTAGCAATGACAACCGGACGGTAGTCATAGCAGCGCAAGAACACACTCAGCCAAGGTATGACGTGACTTCCAAGGCGGGCACTGCTCTGACCGATGCGTTGGACAAGTCCGACGGTGAGACCTCCTCCTCAGTGAAGTCCTCCTTGGACACGGTCGGCGATGCCATCACTAGCTTCGACAAGGAGAGCTCCCTATCCGTATACGACCCTAAGCCCCAAACCCATTTCAGACCCCAGAACCTCCAATCCTGAACTTCAAAGAACAAACCTCACGAAGCCCGAAGCCGAGTTTCCTTTCTTCTCTGCGCTTGTATGGATGTTGTCATCGAACCCCAGCCCTTACTCCTGAGAGCTGCGTGGCAAAAGCGCAAACTTATGATCACTTCGAAATGAATCCCAGGGCATGGGATTGCTTTTTACCCGACCCGACCCCTGACTGAAAGTTGTGCCTGCAATTCTAAATCGCGTCGGCCGGGCTAAGGAATTTTCTGCAGGGTTTACATTTTTGGTTGAGTGGCACCCAAGACTCAAAGCTTCGTTTAGATAGAATGACATGTCCTTTGTGCGTCTAGGCTTTTTGGTAGGCCCAGTCATCTGCCCTGAAGCCCGTCTCGAAGGACCCTAAATCCCAAACCCTACATCCTGCACCCCAGACTCTGAACTATAAACTCTGAACCCGGAACCCTTACTAAACCCTATACAGCCTATACGCCCGATATCCAGGACGTTGGCATCAAGGATACCCTCGGCTCTTTGATCCTTTCCGGCACGGACCTTGCCAGCCAGCTGGCCACCAAGGCTCGCAGGGCTTCGGGTTCCCTCAGAGGGGTCCTTTCAAGGGGTCCCTAAAGCCAAAAACCCCAGTTTAAGGGTCCCCGGAAGGGAGATTAGGGCTTAGGCTTGAGAGTCCTGGCTCTGAGGTTTCATTTCTATAGGGTCCTGGGCTTATGAAGGATGGAGGGCTTAGACTAGGTCTGCGTAGATCTTGTAACAAGTTACCCGGCTTTGGTCGCGGTCGTCTTGGTAGTCGAGGCCATTGTTTGGGGATCTACGCTGGCATGGTTAATAATTAGAATAGGGTTTGGGGGCCCATTATACTATAAGTATAATAAGGAACCACCAAAATAGTATAGGTAATTATTATGGCCCTTGTTTCAGAACCTTTATATCATATGTGTAGTTTTCTAAATTGGGGTCACTAGGGTCCTTTTATCAGGGTGCCGTATGGTGCCGTACTACTCTGGGTACCTAGAATGGGACCCTAATTTAGAAAGCCACCCATATACATGTACAGCATGTACACATCATACACATGTTCAAGATAGTGCTGCATGCTGAAAAGCAGGTGGTGGAGTTGAACGACCAGTACAAGGTCACTGACCAGATCAAGGCGAAGAAGCTTGCCTGACTTTCAGAGACCAGAATGCTTGATCGTGTTCGGGGTCAGGGCTTAGGGTAAACCGTGAACCCAAACTTCAAGCCCTGCGAAGATATGGCTTCCCGACAAAGTCGCATGCTACGAACCCGGAAAAGAGCCCAAACACAAACACATGAATACACTGCTCAGTGGTTTGTGTACAGAGGTCCTCTTGGTTGTGGGTTCTCCACGACCCGCCTCAAGGGCTCTTATCAGGTTCTCGTTCATTCCTCATCAGTCAGTCTGAGTGTTCAGGAGCTACAATAGAGTGTAGCTGGCGAGGTGTAAAAATGGTGGTTTTGTAAGGCTGACCATAGCTAGTTCAGAGCAAGCAGCTGGACTGACGACTCAATTTCGATGCTTGTGGGAGCGCGACTATATAGTACCCTTACATCTACAACGGCCCCTAAACTTTAACCCTAAACCTTGAACCCTGTAAACCCTAAACCCTGCAAAGGAAGCCCAGCAGACCCGAGGATCGATCAGTCCCTCGAGAGCTCCAAGACCAGCTGAGAGTTTCCCCTGTTTTAGCGCCTCGCGTTCAGCCGGGCCATCCTTTGGGTGTTTTGGGGCTCTTACCTTGGGTTTGGGGCTTTAAGGTCTGTGTGGGATGGATTATATTGGTCATGAGTGTATAATTCCAGTTTAGGTCTGCGGCTTCATGTCTCAAGGTGCATTTCCTGGGTTGTATAAGGCTTCGCTGTAGTTGTTATGAGCTTAGGCCTTGGGCTGTTGGGTTTAGTGTCCCAGAAATCCTGACGGCACGGGTCTGTTTGTGCGGTTTAGGTTTTTGGTTGAGACCTGGCTGATGCGGGCGACGGCGAGCTGCGCACAAGAGCCACACCCTGTAAACCCTGAGCCTTGAACCCCTGGAGACCCTCAGCCCTATAACTGTCTGGTTTTTACTGGGGATTATGCAGTTAGGGACTATTTTGGGGATCCATTCCCCCATTCCCTACTAAGCACCAGACAGTAAAAAGCCTAAATAAGGCTTCGGTGTGGATCGCTATCGCTGGCTAAGCTCCAGGAGCTTGCCGCCCATTTTGCCTCTCAAACTTAGTTGCGTTGAGTCCAAGAGGCAGCCTGGCATGAGGGTTAAGGGTTTAGGGGTCTAGGGTTTAGTTTAGGGGGTTTCAGGGCTAAGGGTGTTTGTTAGGGTTTAGGGTGTTCGGCCACGGGAGCTGAAGCTTCGAGGTGAGGCGGGTTGATGGCATGTGCACTGTAGCCGCTTCTACAAGGTTGAGGGTTGAACCCTTCGTTGCGCGGGTCAGGGCATAGGGTAGCCGAGATGGCTGTTCGCAAGCCACATACCTATACACACAATTGGCCACTTGGTTCAGCAGTTGTATGAGGGACTATGTGCGTTTTGAATTTAATTCAGAACTTTACACAGTTATCACTACATGTTGTTGGTCATGCCAGCCTCTTTTTCTTCGAAATCGATTGATGTACAAACTTGTAAGGTGCCTGGCGAAGCTGGGGTAAAGGGCCTTCCCGGAGACTTGGCAGTAGGTGCTTGCTTCTGACTGCCCTAAACCCTAAACCCCAGATCCCTAACCATGCGAGAGGGCAAAAACCCTCAACCCCTCAAACCCTAAACCCACCTAGCCACCCTCCAACATAAGGCTACAGCTCAAGAACTGCACTTTCTTGCCCCAAGCCCCAGCTTGTAGCTCTACAGGTCGCTTTAGGTCTGACGGTAGCTCCGTTACCAAACACTACGTAGTTGCCTAGAGCATAGAGCAGGTAATGGGCCTTTGTCTCGGGATTTTTGGTGGTGTAGATAGGGTTTCGAATTTAAGCAGAGGAAAATCAGGTCAGTTTTCAGCTAGGTATTCTTTTGAAGACCTTCTCCTTGTAAGTACTTATTCGGCACTTCATATGATAAACCGTAAACACTTAACTCGCAACCGTATACCGTAAACGACCTAAACTCTATGACTATAGATGACCTCAACGAAAGCCTATGCATACACACTCTAGCCCTTAAGTCAATCCTGCAAAGTATGATTCCACAGCGGCGGTCTGATTGCAAGTGCCTGCAGCACGTTTTGAACCACTCCGCACAGAGCGGGAAAAAAATTGAGAGTCCGGCGGTCAGGATTCAGAAGCTTACAGGTTGAGGGGTTGGGTTCTTGAGGCAATGGGTGTGGGGATCTCTCTACTGTAAGGAGGCAGATGACGGAAATACAGTCTGTGTTGGAGCACGACAGAGCAAATGTCATCGACTAGGTTCCTTCCCCAATCATCTCAATTTGGTTGGGCCCGGATCCAGCGTAGAATAGTTGTCTGAAAATTCTCTATAGATGACTTCCAGATTCACAGACCCGAACCCAAACAACCCATTGCAGACCACCCCATGGATGGAAAGGATTGAGCTTCACAGCAGCTCTCGCGCTACAAAACCTTAAGCCGCCCTAAACCCAGTTCCTAGCAACCTCAACCCTAAATCCTAACCCTAACCCCAAGCTTTAAATGTGCTTCTGGGAATTCTCCGAGCTCTGCCTTCTATGTAGCATCGACCCCCATTTGGTTCGGGATTTTGGAGAAACATCGCAGATGACAGCATATTATGGCATAGTACAGTGTATTATGATGTATCCGACTCAGATTATGATATAGTACAGTGTAGTATGTCTTGTAGTAGACTTATCATAGTAGGATAGAGATTCCTGAGCCCCTTTCTCCTCCAGGCCAGAGCTGCACAGCTCGGAACTCCAGCTTGCTAGAGGCAGGGCATTTCCTAGGCGTTCCGACGGATTCATGTTTCATGTTACGTCATAGTATGAACCTGAGGGTGTATTCAACATGTGTTTGCTTTAATTACGGGTCAGGGTGCTTATAGTTCCTGGTGCTTCGGAATTCCACATATGCCTGGCTCGCTTTCCAGTGACCTCAAGCCAAAAGCAAGTCTTGACAGGTCAGCTTATGAAGCGTTTACTGGATGCTGAAGCCGAAGGCACAGAAATCCTAGTTCTGTAAACCTGCAAACTTTGCTCCAGCATGTACTGATCCGCAGATTTCAATCGAAATTGGGGCCTCGAAGGTTTAGAACTCCGTTTCCTCCCACGGTCGAAGAATGGAATCTGCAAGATGCCCCATTACACACTTCTGCGTTTAGAATCACCCACCTTTGGGGCTTCTATGCGGGCTTCCATGTCAGTCCGTAACGGTAGCGGGCATCAGATGCGATGGTTGGGATAGAGGATGTCCTGAGGTTCCCATGTATGCCGTCCTGTGGACGACTTCGACGTTGATTCATGATGCCGTTTTTGTTGGTAACCGATCTTATGGTACGAGCTTTGATGGAGCAATATAAGGTAGTCAGGAACATGAACGACTGTTCAGTGCCTGGGTAGTTGTTTTCTGTTAGTTTTTGGCGTGTCACCTGCCTCAGTAAATCCTTGTAGACTCTACCCAGCAGTGACAAGCAGCATACCTGGCATACCTTGAACTGCTACAACTTACCTTAGTGGAGGTGTTATTTGTTTTGCGGTATGTTGGGGTGAAATTTCGTCGTGGTCCTGCCAAAAGGCAGGATCTTGTAGCGTGAGGTAGGCCCTGCAACGAGGAGCTTTTGCCATGCTGGGCCTCCCGCTGCAGCAAGTGCTTCTTGCCTTGGAGAGCCCAAAGGAGCCCACATATGCTACTATGTGGTCTTCGTAAAGCTTGGGGTGCCTTATGTTGGGGTCCTTGTAACTACGTACCATGCCACGTCCCTGTGCGGGTTTCAACATTTTGTCAACCTGAAAGCAGTGGCGGCTTCGCTTTACAGTAACGTGACACCACATTTAGCGACTCCTTGCGCTTACGGGTTAGTCTTGCTCCAGGCTTCCTCCCCAATGCTCGAGCCGTGTAATTAACTCATAAGCTACACCAAACCACATACACAAAAACAGGCAACAACAAGAAACCGGGAGACGATGAGGTGGGCATCAGTCGGTGCCAAGCAGATGAAGCGTGGAGGGGCCGTGGTGACGAAGCAGGCGGCACCGGATGTTAAATAATGTTAAAACGGTGTTTGGGGCAAGGGCCTTGTTCAAGGCTCAATAGTCATGAGGGATATGAGGGATTGGTGTTCGTTTAAGCCTGCTAAATGTTTCTTTCTACCAGGTTCTGTACCATGATGAGCTTTAAGGATGTAGCAGGTTGAGGTAGGGTGGGGTGGCATATAAGATGTGCCTGCAGCAATGCTTTAAAGGTGTCTATATATATGCTAATGTATATATGTGTACATGTATGTATATATATATATGTATATATGCGGGAGCCAAAATATATGAGAGAGAGAGATGCCACTCGGATAAGTTTGGCATTATTCTTTCCTCCTTGTGTCGCTTGAGTATTTAAGCATGCCGATGGTTTTCGGGATTTCTGCGGAAGGGTCCAAAGTACCCAATACTAATACGCATGGGTTTTGAATGGAAGTGGTGTAGGTTAGCAGTCGTAACGTACTTGGGGCAACACATGAGAATTAGGTATTTGGGCACTGGATTTGAGTTTGGGAGGCTTCCACTCCGTATTATCAACTTAGGCCTCGTCACTACGAGCAGGTTCATCTATATCCTACTCGAGTTGTTGAAACACAGCCTGGTGCATACAGGGCGCAGTTTCTCATACTTACAAATTCCCATACACGCGTTGTGTTTATTCTACGGTCTGTCAAGTTCATAAAACAGTTATCCTTTTGTTCTAAACCGGAGAAACCTTCAATGCAGCACAGGCCTTCGCGCCCGTCCTCACATCGCCACTGGGATAAACTTCGCAGAAGGTTTCAGGTAAATGGTTTGTTTTGGGGTTCCGCGTTGCGGCTTCAGAATATTAGGGCCATCTAGGGCTCGCCACGGCTTTGATTGTGGGTTTACTGTGCCTCGTGGCCAGGGGTGCGGGACATTCATGAATCGCTCTCCTGCGGCCGAGTTATTATGGGTGTGTGTGTGTGTTTGTCTGTCTGTCTGTCTGTCTATCTATCTGTCTATCTGTCTATCTGTCTATCTGTCTCTGTCTGTCTGTCTCTGTCTGTCTGTCTCTGTCTGTCTGTCTGTCTCTGTGTCTCTCTGTCTCTCTGTCTCTCTGTCTCTCTGTCTCTCTGTCTCTCTGTCTCTCTGTCTCTCTGTCTCTCTGTCTCTCTGTCTGTCTGTCTGTCTGTCTGTGCGTCTGTGCGTCTGTGCGTCTGTGCGTCTGTGCGTCTGTGCGTCTGTGCGTGCGTGCGTGCGTGCGTGCGTGCGTGTGTGTGTGTGTCCCTCAAGGCTTGATTCAGTGTCCCTTTAAGTTCTTGCTAGCCCTACACCTCAACCTGCTTAATCTTCCTCGATTGCTACGAGGACCAATGCCGAAGCCTTTGATCCCCAAAGAACACCAAGACCAAAGTTCTGGATGCACCGCGGGTTCTTGACTCCTTCTGACCCTAAAGTCCTAGAGGCCTGATGCCCTAAAACCTAAAACCTAAATCCCCAAACATCCAAACCCCTGAACCCTAAACCCTGGCTTTATATCTGTTGCTTGTTTCCTTCATTTGCACTGCAGTCAGATCATGATTTCCCATCCCGCTATCAACACAAGGATACACATGGGCCTTTGTTTGTTCCACTGTGCTCGGGTTTTTGTTTGGGTCTATCCTTTGTTATCTACATTGCCATGCATGGGTATGCCTTGTGAACACAGATTTGCATACTACAAGTAGGCATGTATGCATGCTGCATAGCATAAGAATTTAAACTTGCATGGTGCATGCTGAATTGCATGACTTTTGTTGTGCGATTACGCTTTGGCACTGTCGTCTGCTTGGCCACCGCAATGCTGGAACGTGATGTTCTAGTTGGTTTTATTGTTGGTTATGGTATACTGCTGTGTTCATTCTTGTTCTTTGTTGATGATGTGGTGTTGTGGGCCAAGTACTTTACAGTCTGTCTTGCGTGGCTGCGAGCCTGTATTGTATGCATGTGCATGTTGTGTTGAATTCATGTCATGCTTTCTTGCCGGACGAAGGTCCCGATGCACAATGAAATCTGGGCTGCTGTAGTGGTCCCCCTGTCCGTTTCAGTGCTTCGACTTCCGTTGGACCATCGCTGGCACTGGTACAAAGGGAAGACTTAGCATGGTCGTCAAGGGCACTAGATTCCGGGAGAGCTCCATGATCATTACTGTCTGTCTTGGCTCTGAAGCTTCCAAGGCACGCTCATGTAACCTCGTGCATCTCGCTTTGGGAAGACACTGGCATACTCGCGAGGCATTGAACGTCTCATAGGAAACCCCACCTCATTTCCATTACATCTCAACACCCACTTGCCAGGCACATGTACACTACACTTGTGTAACACGCCTCGTCTGTTCATCATCATGCCTGCTTTCATCAGGTTCATAAGGAAACGCTTCCATACATCATCATGCTGCCTGCTTTCATCAGGTCCATTGCCATGAGAAGAACAAGAGAAGAGCGAGAGAATCCCAAAGAAGACTTTATGAGCACCGCTCGGTGGGTGACGGATGATGGCACAGATGATGCTACGGTGTTCTCGTTGCGGTCGTCATTCTCTCAGTCCAGCCAGTGCACGAGTAGGGACCCCTGGGATATAACCGGCTTTATTTTTCTAATTTATTGTGGGCTTTGCTACTCTAACCTCACCCTAACCTGCGTCCCGGCACCGAGCCATGACTTTCGGCACGCGACACCCGCCAACAGCTTTACAGACTGGGCTGGAAGTNTTTTTCTAATTTATTGTGGGCTTTGCTACTCTAACCTCACCCTAACCTGCGTCCCGGCACCGAGCCATGACTTTCGGCACGCGACACCCGCCAACAGCTTTACAGACTGGGCTGGAAGTCTACGTATTTCTGGACCTGTGTGAGGGGCTGGAACCCACTGCAGCAGGGCACCTGGCATTCATTTTCCGATGGCTACTGCAAAGGCTTGTACAACAGCAACAGTCGCTGCTGGTCCTGCCTCAAGTTAGGACTTATGCAGACCTGATGCAGCGGGCATGCGACATTGTGATTGCCCAATGCTACAGGGAGCAGACGACAGCCTGCATCCAAGACCTTGCAGCAATAGCTGTGGACCTTGAGAAAGGGGTGCGATTGCGTATGTGGTTCCTACGTGCCCAACAGCTCCTGCAGGACCTCTCCATGGCACGTAGAGGCTAATGGCCGTAATTCAGCTGATGCGTTGGTCGGGTGNACCTTGAGAAAGGGGTGCGATTGCGTATGTGGTTCCTACGTGCCCAACAGCTCCTGCAGGACCTCTCCATGGCACGTAGAGGCTAATGGCCGTAATTCAGCTGATGCGTTGGTCGGGTGAGGCCTTCATTTTCGGTGTAGCAGCAAGCGGGACATTGTGGTGGAGAACAGTGCTGCGTGCACTGTTGTGGTGAGCAGTCCTACGTGCAGGGCCCTCCTTGAATCTGGGACTCCAACATGCACACCGTCTGCTTTTGAGCATCGGGGAATTAGCGAATTCCATGCTGGGAATTCATGAATTCATAAACTTGCTGGTCCTGCATGCCGGGTGGTTGGGTGTGACTTTGGGATTGGATGCCTGGAGCAGGGAATTCTGCCTGCATGTCTGTGAATTCTGTGCTGGGACTTCAGGAATTTGATGGGTATGTATGCATGGTGGTGTGCTGCGCATGTGGACTTGGAGGCCAACCTCAGAGAATTCTGCCTGCATGCTGGAATTTTGCATTTGAAGTTCGATGACCAGACCTGGAGATTCTATCTGCATTGTGCAAGTGAGCTGGAAATGCTAATAGGTTGCAGAACGGAGAATTCATGAGGTGACAGGAGAGTGCTGCATGCAACTAGCCATATGTGCTGACCCTGTTGAAACAGTTCAAGTACTGCTGCGCTCGTTAGTTTTCCCTTATCTTGGGCTTTGGGTTGTGGATTTCCTTTTTGGGTCTCTTGGTGATCCTGTGCGGTTTCTACTGAGTAGTGGAGATACAGCGGACTATGTGGAGCCTTGCCTGCCTTGTGCGAGTGTGAGCGTCGAAACCCTGAAACTGGTTGTCGAGGAAGCGCCAAAAGGTCGAAGCCGACATTGAGGCCACTGGCACGAGGATTTTTGGGCTTGGGATTTAAGGTTTGGCTTAGGGAAGTTTAGGGTTTAGGTGGTAGGATCCACACACTGAGTGTGCTTTGCAGCAGCAGCCTCCATTCATGCTGTCACGAGTGCAGCGTGGAGCGAGACAGCTGTACTGGCGTGACGTTGCAAGCCTTTTGCAAAAGGTGGTTGGATCCAAGCAATTTCATTGTCTGTTTAGGGGTTGGGCTCAGGGCTGGATGAAAATGTAGCAGGAATCAAAAGTGTCATGGCCCCGGTTCCGTTTTCCGGGCTTTGCGGATTGGATTTTGGAGATCCGGTTGTCGATGTCTGTGTTTACGGTGCAGTTTCCCCTTGGATTCCAATCTCCCCGCGTTCTCCGAGCTGAAGCTTCTTGGGGCCTTTAAAAGGAAACCCTAAACCCCAACTCTTAAACCCTAGTAGAAGCCGAGGTTTTTACCTGCAGTCTACGTCCTGCGCTACACCTGCCGTGCCAGGTGCCCTCGCCTCCTCCTTCGCCGGAATCGCTGCCGCTTCGATGACAGGGGAAAAAGATCTTCGGCCTCGGGGTGTCCGAGATAATGTAGGGACCTGATTAAGAAGCCCTGCCTATAACCCCCAAAATAGTAGGACCAGGATTCATATAAGGAACCCTAATAAAGGCCCAAGGTTTCTTAATCAGGTTCCTACAGTATATCATATGCTTCCGAAATTTGTTGTTTGACGATTTTGAGGCTTTGGGGTTTACCCTCAGGCTGTAGGGTTACTGTTTAGGGGTTTATAGGGTGTTAAAAAAGGTGTTTAGGGTTCATGGATATGGGTTGCACGAGTCAGCGGCAGAAGATGCCCGGCTAGACATCGTTGCAAACAGGCTTCAATTTTCAGGCAACATAAAGTGAAGTCATCGGTTACTCTCAAGCTCAAGTCAAGAGAGCCCAATAGACGTCCAAGGTAATTCTGGTCTAAGCCCACAAAACTTGAAATATCAGGCCTTAGACCAACTGAGGGTTGTGGCCAGTGTAAAACTTCCAACCAACACATCTTGGCAGCCCCGAAGCCCTCTGTACAAGCCCTAGAACCTAAACCCTATATAGAAGCTATAAACACTAAATAAGCCCCTAAAGCCTGTGCCCAAAGAGCTGGAAGCCCTAAACTCGGAATCGAGCTGCCGAACTTCATTTGCTCGCTGAACCGGCTTGGATGGTTTAGTGCTGACCTGGACCCCAAAAGTATGTAGAATAATAGCCTTTTATGGGTATCGGGCCATTATTTTACCTACTTTGGGGGGTTTAGGGAAAGGCTTACCAGAGCGTTGGACCGTGGTGCTTACAAACGATGAGGGTATAGCAGAGGGCTAGACGATGTGGGAGGACAGCATGCTTCGACTGAGTAGTTCTGTTGGAACTCGCGTAAGGTCTTAAAGCATAGGAGCTGTACCGTTCCTACATTCTATACCGGAAATAAACATGTCCATGGGCTTGAGGCTCCTAACCCACGCAGCTCTCTGGGTTTGGAGACTCAAATGTCATATATGACGGGATCTGGTTGTCAATGCTATTTGGCTAGATGTATTGCATGTTGTTGGTTCGTTCAGCTTGGGTCGGTACCAGCCGCAGATATTTGCAACGAAGCCCGTGATGACGCATGGCAAAATTGGCGACTGCATGGTGCCTTGACTGAATGCCGGCGCTTTTCGTGCTTGGCGCTGCCGGGGCCTCAGTGATTGGAGGCATGGGTCAACGGAGCATGGTGCTACGATGTTACAGGTCAGCGCCTGAAGACGCAGAGTAAGTACGGAGGTACATGACTATAGGGTAGCAGCCCCAACCTCAGCCGGCGCGTCAATTGATCGTTTACGTATGGCCCTTAAAGTGTTGGGGGGAGGGCTTGTGCAGGGCATAAGCCTGTCACGCAGCCCCAAGCCCTACACAATAGCAGATTACTGAACCCCCCAAAGCCCAAATAGCAACATAATGTGGCCCTCAAAGCCTCGAGCCACCTGAAATGTCGAACCTCCTGAGACCCTGGAGCCCACCACATCCGAAGCCCGGAGCATTGCATCTGCGTCAGCTTGCGCAGCCAGAACAGGAGGGCTCATGTTTTGGGTCTTATGAGGCTTCACTGCCCTTTGGCAACTGGGAGCTTGCACTGCTGTTGCGGAGCCTTGACCCATGAAAACCCTATAGACCTTACTTGTAGCTGGGGCCCCAAGACCCTAAACCCTGCAACCCTAATCCCTGCGAGAGGTTAAATGTTCAAAGACTGAATCAAGGTCGGCACGCTCTGTGGGCCCGAAAAGCCGCGACGCCCGAACGGCAACTGTCCAGGACTCCTGAAGCCCCGAAGGTGCGGTTAGTACATACTTAAACCCTATAAAGTACCTATGTAGGACTCCTCGCAAGGCAGCAAGCCCTCAATGCGCATACACATGTGTATACATATATATATATATATATATATATATATATACATGTAGAGAGGGAGGGAGAGGGAGAATAGAACAGATAGAGTGAGAGAGAGATAGATAGATAGAATTAGATAGACAGATAGATAGATGGATAGATAGAACTACTCTGCAGGGACCCTTATAAGGGAAAGCGCCCGAAGGTCAGCGTCACCCGGAGCTTTCCTGGGCCGGCGAGGCCCAACGCCGCGCGGCTGCGTGGCCCCAGACGAGGCATCCCTCGCTATTCGGGATTTAGGGGTTTAGGCCTCAGGTACCCGGCAGTCGCAACAGGCCTGGATGCAAAAGGACTTCAGGGTTTAAGGATTTACGATTTGAGGGCTTGAAGGTTTGCTCCAGTCAGTTTAGAGTTTTATACGGGTTCTCCGACGGTCTCTGGAGTTTCAGAAAACTAGGGTTCTGAACAGGTTTAGCGCCTGGCAGGGTTGGCGGTATGATGTTGGCGGTATGATGCAGTATGTATGGGCCAAGATTGCTTCGGGATGTAGCCCGAGTTTCTACTATGTATATGCACCTTAACTAAGCCCCGTATACACTTCAATGGGATCTGCAGGATGAGGACGTGAAGGATTGGGCTCGTCCGGTGGTCAGGTAGGGTTCACTTGAAGGGCAGTGCGGTGTGGGGACGGGGAATTACCTACGGTTTAGGTCCAGGATTACATTTGGGTTTCGACTAATTAGTAATGATGCAAGTTGAAAGCTGCTGGAAATAGGCACTGAGGTCCTTAGCATCAGAGAGTAGGACTGGGCCCGGTAAGCCCTCAACCTCGGCAATACGTCCAGTTGTTTTAAGGTCTTCGGAGCCAGGATCTTATTTCACTGCTTGATATCTATAGTGTTTGAGTTTTACGGGAGACCCGAGCAGGTAGTACAGAGGTCTGAACAACGAGTAAGACTGTCCCTTCTTGTCCAGAACGGTATGTCAACTCTCCAAAACTTACACAGTCTAGTTTTGAAAGCTTCTGTACTCGCTACTGCAGCGCACGGTTTATGGCTTCTGATTCAGCAAGTGCGATGGCGCTTACGTGTGTTGGTGGAATTCCGATCTTCTTGCATGGCTTGGCATACTGGCCCAATTAATTCAGAGTTCTAGTGATTGTGCTGCCAAAAGTTTAGATCCACCCACAAAGCCCGAAACTCGAAAGCTGTAAATCCTTGAACTGCCGTCGTCAGGAGCCGCAGCTTCCGAAGAGTTTTCCGAGTTTCTCGACAGCTTTGCAGAGAGCAGTGAAGAGGCCTTGGATACTCAATTCTCTGAGGGTTTCAAAACTCGGGGTCTGTAACGGTTCTTTGCTAGGCTTCGAATTACAAGATATGGTTATCCAGCAACAGGTGGTGCAATCCAGGGTTGAGGTTAAGCCTCACAGCTCATGATTCCACCCCCATCAGATTGGTTTCTCCATGCCTCAGACCGCTGGAAGCCCCAAAGCTTGAACCCCTCAATGCGAATCTCCCAATCCTCAGTAGACAGAACGGAGGTTCCAGAAAACTGAAAGTACTTGTTTTCTTGTGTCATCATGGCACTACTCGAATCTCTGAAAAATAAATAAGGCCTTGTATAGCCGAATGAGAACAAAACCTCATTTCAGATTGCAGGGTTTAGACCCTGTGCGCCCGAAACCCAGCACGGTTTGTTGTTTTTAAGGGTGGCGGGGTGTTCCAGGTGCCTTGCCTAGGCCGTCGAGTTCGGCTCCTGACAGCCAACGGACCCTGCTCGGTGAAGGTTTGGGAAGTGGGAGGCCTTAGACGAAGGTTGAATAACTTGGTGTTGCTGTTTCCTTGGATACCTGCGAATGCTGCCCGTTTTCAGCTAATTGAACACCGTAGGGAAGACTCAAGCTGCTGATGCTGCTATTTCCGGTGGGCCGCTGGAGTGCGGAGGTGGTGAGGGCGGTCGCGATGGAGAAAGTTTAAGGAGCAAGTTGAAGTCACCACAGTCTTGACTGCTGCAAGTTTAGAATTTCAGGATGTGCGACGAAGGCCCTATGCCCGCATAGCTTGTTAAGCCGCTGGTCGAGCCCTTATAGCCACACCCTCCTAAAAAGCGAGGATGTCTTCAAGAACCCTAGGGGCTAGGGATGTCGACGATTTCGAGTGGGAGGCTTCCCCATACTATAGGTTTCGATCCTACATGACTGTAACCTACTAAACCCTAAGCCGTGAGCGCAACTCACCCTAGCATACATGACTCTATGAAGCTGCAAGAAGCTTCGCAGGACGGCGAGTCGGGCTTCACTGGGCTGAAAACACAGCACCATGGCGTTTTTTACGTTGAGATCACATGAGAAGGGTCAACTAAAAGTACGTAATGAGTTCCATAGTAGGGTTCCTGCAAGGGTACTATAAGGGTTGCCTTAAAGGGTAATTGATGGTAGTACGGTTTAGCATTGTAGGGCTTTCGTCACGTTGGGTCGCAAGTGCAGCCCATCAGTCAGGCTTGACGTACCGAATGCCTGGGAGAGAGAGAGGCCTTTCGAGCACTGCAAGCCACAGGTACGAACAGGGCCTCAGCTTACGAATTGCAGTACAGCCCGTAAGACCTAAGCCCTGTAATGGCAACCCCTAGAGTTGGTGGTTGGTGCCATGCTTTCAGCATCCGCATATGACTCGGAGGAATATCTTTCTGCACACGTCCACCGGACCGATCATGGGAAAGAGAAACCCAGGCAGATTGAAAAGGCTTGAAAGCTTCAGCCTGCAATACCGTATGCGATCAAGTCAGCACTCTGGGACGAGATGGTCATCAGGCTTGTGGGAGCACTTCCCAACTGTCGTGATCTTTTCTGACCACAGCGAGCTCCCCACTGGCCCAGCACACTGACACCTGTCCTTTGGCTTCCTTTTAAACGAAACACTATGATATCCCCCAGAAACTCTATGTCTATTCTATTCTAGTTATTCAGGCAGTCGCTGGGTGTTCGTTGATGTCGATCTGCACGAGATTTATAAACATCTCAAAGCCGACACCGAGTGGATCCCAAGGAGCCCCCTGAGGCTTACGAGATGACAGAGCAGTGGGAGGTGGAGCTTAGGGTTTCTTGGTGGTTGGAATCGGGCTTGGCTCGTTGAAGAGGAGGACGGCATCAGCCGATGGTTTCGAATCCCAGACACTCGCAAGGAAGACCTTTGTACTATGTCGCGTCACCGAACTAGAGT
This sequence comes from Symbiodinium sp. clade A Y106, assembly GCA_003297005.1. Taxonomy (NCBI): domain Eukaryota; class Dinophyceae; order Suessiales; family Symbiodiniaceae; genus Symbiodinium; species Symbiodinium sp. clade A. The sequence continues at coordinate 30,898 of BGNK01005516.1, forward strand.
AATCATAGCTGCTCAACCACTGACATTTCGCTTTGGTTCTCCTACTCTGCAACCAGGCTGTGCTTCCTTGCACAAGCGGCCATATCAAACTGCCTGCAGAGTTAAGGACATCGCAAGTGTGATCGTCGGGCCAACCGACATGCTCGAAACTGCTGACCTACTTATTTAAGGTTGGATTTTTGTACGCTGGAGGGCATAAACGGTGGACAGGAAGGCGCAGGCTCCGCCCCGGAGGAAAAGCGGCGGAAACATAGGTGCACTAGGCAATACTATCATGACGGTATTCAATGTGAGTTACCCCAAGCCCCAAGCCCTGCTGAACCAGCCATGGCGAGGCTTCTTTCGATCGGTTGGTTCACGTGTGGCCTCACTTCTGGATGGGCCGAGCCCCCGGACGGTTTCCGATTCCTGGGATTTGGGTATTGCGGGTCTCATCGAGTGTGGGGTTTTCGACCGTTTAGGGAAGCTTAGGGTTGAAGTTCCGGGCTACTGAAAGTAATGATTCTGATTCTGGTCGCAAAAATAGCGTTGGTACACCGTACCGGATCTAAGCAATATAGGCCCTGTAGGCGTTCACAGTAACTTGCACCACCCCAAGCGTTAAACCCTGAGCCCTCAGCTACTCCAAGTTGTTCGTGCTCCTGATACCCCAGCCTTGAGAGTGTGCGTTAGGGGTCTTGGCTTTCAAGGGTTCTGGTTTCAGGTACAATCTTTCCTGCTTGACCGGAACGGCTGCCAGGGAGTAGGTAAAGTAGGCAGGGTTGAAACAAAGTTGACAGCTTCTTGGTTTGTAACTACATGTAAATACTTATAATTAGGGCTTCCTCTAGACCTTATAGAGTGATTTCCATTCCTACAATGCAGGATTTGTGCAATCACTTCTGTTCTGAAGCTTCCAAACGCTCCCCGGCGCCTAATCTGGCAACAGGTTGCTTGTGCTCGGAGCTGTTCCTCGGGGTTTGAGGGTTTCTGCTTTGGGGGTCAGGGTTTTGGATGCAAGGGAAGGTGTTGTCAAGCTAGCCCCAGGGGCCAAGCAGACCCGAAGACCTTACACCGTATGCCATTGAGGATTAGCAGCCCTGATTTTTGGGTCCTTGGGCCATGAGGGCAAGTACGTACTCTCTTTTCTCATGGCAGATCCTGAACGCCCTCAGTCCTTCATCCAGCATGACCCAAATGCCCTAAGCCCGAATAAGGCAACAGCAACGACAAACAAAATATGCTGAAGCCCCCGAGGCAAAAATCGCCTCGTCCGGTCGATGATGAACGCCATTTTTGGATTCTGCGGCTTGCCTTCGAGTGCATGCAAATTTAGTAGGGTTTAGTTGCATTCTGCGATTGCGCAACTCCTTATGCAGATATAAGGACTTCAGGCTTGTATGATTTCGCGGCACAGTACGTTGGGATCAGGGGGACAAGCGTCCTCCAAGTTGCGACATGACCGTAACAAGCATCTTCAAATAAGACCCCAAGCACCAGAACGCCCAGATCCCCAGATTTTGCATCCCAGACGACCGCCGGGTCTACGCGCGCAACACGCGCGCTGCTCGGCTGGCCGGCGCGGAACGCGAGGAGGGGCGCAGGCCGTCTGCCCGCTGTTTTGACCACTTCCCGCTCAGGGACTGTTTATCAATGTAATTAATGCATGGTTTAGGGTACTTTTGGGGCACGTATAAGGCCGAATTGGTCAACTTCAGCTTAAGCCGTAAATTCTCTAATGCCTCATTCATCATTGGTCTGCAGCAGTTATAAACTGACGACTTACACTTGTAGACTGACTATAGGCCTTGTATGCTTGAGAAACTCCTAGGTCTGCCGACCTTTGACACCTTTAACATAAGCCATCTTAAGCCTCGAAGCCCTGCACTCTCAAGCGAAACGCCAAAAGGAAGCATATCTTCATTGTTGGGCCGCGTACTGCGTGCGTGGGGCTTGCTACCCTTGTTCCTATAGTCCCTCGTATGGCCATCCGAAGCTCCGAAAGCCCTTAGCTTCAAGCAAGGTTCATCGCAGCCCACCACTTGCTGCACCTTGTTGGCACTCGAAGGCTTTGGGATGTCACATAAACAGGCGCCTCTTCGGAATGTGTCGTAGAAGCCTTTGCTGAGCCTTGGCCCTAACAAGGCGGCAGGGTTTTGCAGGGGTTCAGGGGATCAGTTTTGGGGTTTGGGAGGATTTAGGCAGCGAATCTGTGATTTCAGTCCACTCAACACATATATTGGTACAATATGGATGTGAGCGCAGAGCTACAGACTATAGACCCTAAAGCACCCCATATTACGCCCAGGAGCTCTTCCGCTCGCCTGCCGGGCGGTCGCCGGTCATCGCTCTACGGCCTGCGGGCCGATGGCGAGGCGCTGGGATGTTTGAATGAAGAGTTCAGGGCCGGGTTTAGGGGGCTTCGAAGGGTTCTTTTACAGGGTCAAGGGTTAGCAACTATAAGGGTATAGGATTTAGGGGTTTAGGGTTTAGGATGCTTCAAAGGGTTACGGATAAGGGTTTTGGGACATGGTTAGGGCCGGGTTTCTGCTTCCAAGGGCTCCCTTAACGAAAACGGACTAGAAGGGTTACTATAAGGGCTTAGGATAAGGGGGTTTGGGGTTTAGGGTAGCTGAATGGGCTCAGGATGGTAGGTATGTATAGAGTCCCTATAGGTAATGCAGGCGTCAGAAGGTTGCTTTATTTTTACATTATTGTCATTACAGTTTTTTTGAATTGGGGCAGACAGTGGCTAGAGCGGCTAGTGGGGTTTAAGAAGGGGTTGTGCTGCTCAGACAGCATTACACATGCTAGTGGGTTAGGTAGTCTCCAATGTTCCCGGATACAGGGGACCCTCTGTGAAAGAAGACTTGGAAGCAGAGAGTTTAGGATTTTGTCCTTTGCAGCTATGGCTTTTGATTCTTTGAGCCTTAGAATCTGTGTAGGTGCCAAACGGGGTATTTGGGCATTGGGCGTCGATCGCGCTCCGTGTTTCTATGCAATTTTTCTGCCGAGCTGCCAGGATTGTTCCAGGACCCTTAAGCCACAATCCCGACTCTCAACCCCTTAGCCCAACAAAGCAACAACTTGAAGCCCAAGACGCTGGACACTCACCCCCAGTTTTTGAGGACTTTGCAAGAAAGCCAGCAAGCTCGGCCTTTTTCCCAGGCCCTAAACCGTGAGCCCAAGGATTCGACCATGGAAACATGCACTCTTTGAGGGCTGTTATCACGAGTTTGGGGTTTAGGATTTATAGTGTTTAGGATTAGGGTTATCACAGGGAGCCTGAAGACCTTGAAATTACCCGCAACTGCCAAGCCTCAAAAGCTTACATACGTCCCTTCGCTGCTATGCTTCCACGCATGAGTCTCGCGAATTTCCGGGCCTCCCTTGATGCTGGACACAACTATCCTTGAACACTTCGGTCAAATCCGTAGTCTGAGCCGATTCCTAAATCCGCGGATCCACGACCACATCACCACCTCCATTCGCATCACCGTCGACATCAGCATCACCACCCCACAAATCATTGTCATGATCATGGTCACGATCCTTTTCTCACTACAGATATGATGAACAATACAGGTAAAGTTTTATCTCCCTAAACCACTGAAACCCTAAACCCCTCAACACTAGCTTTTCGACTGATTCGAGAAGCCTTGCATTTCAGCTCCTGGCCGTGGCTCTCTTCGGCCGCATCCGACGCCACCGCTGCGAGGCGCCCCGAGTTCTTTTGGGGCCAGGAGGGTGTGACTGCTCTTGCAAGGGTTTCATATAGGCTGAAAGTTAGCAGTGTGCATCATTCGTTCCTTGTCCGAATTGTATATGCGGCGATGAGAGGAATGGGGCCTCACCTATATGTTTCCATGAATGAAGAGCAGCTGTGAAAGCCTTTACAAAGGCCCGTGGCAAGATATGCGTGTATGTTCCGAGTTTCCGACACTCGTTCCAAGGCGAAGCTCACCCATGCAGCCTGACAGTTGCGCAGGAGGAGCATCATAGATAGTATTCTCGGTACCCAATAGATCCAATAAGTCAGAAAAATTAGTTTGTAAGAATATCACTATTTCGTGATATTATTACAAAATAGCTCGAGGGGAAAAAGACAGGAATATGTACAGATTTCTTGCTT
>BGNK01005517.1:0-35822 GCA_003297005.1 Symbiodinium sp. clade A Y106
AAGCATGTAGGCGCAGGCCGGCTTGGCGTACCATCCCTCCCCGACGTAGGGCAGCCTGCTCAGAAGCGCCATCCTGCTGTCCTTCCGCAGGCGCACGTAAGTGAGATCCGCCAGATGGCCCTGCCTCGCCTCCGCAATGGTGTCCAGGGGACAGAAAACGGGAAGAGGGAAGCGGGCGTTGGCCAGCCCGTTCTTGCGGCACCGCACCACGTCGATGCCGTNGGTGTCCAGGGGACAGAAAACGGGAAGAGGGAAGCGGGCGTTGGCCAGCCCGTTCTTGCGGCACCGCACCACGTCGATGCCGTGGCACAGCTTGTCGGGGTCCCACTTCTGCAGGCCGCACACCAGCGGCGGCAGCCTCGGGGAATGGACGTAGGCCTCGTAGGCCCGGCGGCTGCATGAAGCGGCTCTCGAGGGTCGTGGCGTGGGAGTTCTCCAAGGCAGTCTTCGTGCGGTGGCACTCCAGGCACAGGGCCTGCAATTCCTGGATCTGGCCCCGAAACGCCTGGTGCACCGGGACCACGTGGTCGAACTCACAGGTTCAGGAGCTGCATGAAGGCCTCGGAGGTGGCACTCGCCAGCCTCTGCCCGCGGTACTTCAGGCCCAGCCTCTGCATCCACGCCTGCAGGTCGCCAGCTTCCTCGGGCAGTTCGTTGATGACGCAGTCTGCCTCGCCCGCCCGAAGCCGCAGGCCCCTCCACTCGCACAGGCTCCTCATGGCCACCTTGGGGCAGTGGCCCTCCGAGAGCAAATCCGCCCTGGCCTTGCAGGTCCCGAGTCCAGAAGTGGCCCGCGCGCAGTTGTCCGTCCCACTCCAGCCACTGGGCGAACTCCGGCGCCGTGGAGTCTCGTCGCTCCGCCCGGTACCTGGGCTGGATGCGCTCCNCGGCTGCTTCGAGGTGTACTCGGGATTGGGGAATAGCTTGACCTTGCCCATGCTTTATCCACAAGGCCTTGTAGCACTCAAAGCACATCTTTCCTAGCTCACCGCGGCCGAGATCTCGTTACAGAGCCTGGGGGGCATGGCCTTGCGCAGGTCCCGAGTCCAGAAGTGGCCCGCGCGCAGTTGTCCGTCCCACTCCAGCCACTGGGCGAACTCCGGCGCCGTGGAGTCTCGTCGCTCCGCCCGGTACCTGGGCTGGATGCGCTCCNCGCAGTTGTCCGTCCCACTCCAGCCACTGGGCGAACTCCGGCGCCGTGGAGTCTCGTCGCTCCGCCCGGTACCTGGGCTGGATGCGCTCCGACTCGTCGCACAGGTGGACAGTCCTCGCGTTCTTGTAGAAGAAGGCGTGCCCATCCCAGGCCGTGAAGGCCACGGCCCGTGCCTCCTTCTCCACCGGCTGGTAGCTGTCCATCAGCTGCCCCCTGCAGTTGACGAAGAACATGGGAGCCCCTCGCCACACGCAGAACTCCCGGATCTCCTTGGGGCTCACGCCGCGGTCCTGCCAGCCCCGATCGCAAATCGTATCGAAATCCGACAGCACCTCTGCCAGGGGAAGCTTCAGCAGCTCCGCCAGCTGACGTGGGACGCACAGCTTGTCCCACCGCCGCTCAAAGGCAGACTCCAGGATCTCGTCGCCCTTCCACAGCTGGTAGGAGACCTCGCGGCGAAGCGCCCCGAGAGGCTGCCGCAGGCTGGTCTCCACCACGACCCTGTCGTCGACCACCTGGGTGGTCTGGGAGCTCAGAGTCCACTCCCTGCTGTTGTCGAGGAAGTACTGCTCGCCCGAAAGCTCCAGCAGCGTGGAGAAGTCGTCGTCCGCGCCCAGCTTGGCCAGCACCGCCTGCTTGACGTTGCGGGCCACCTGCGCCTCGGACAGGCCGTCGTTCTGCCTCTGGAGCCCCACGTTCAGGGAGGTGACGGGCAGATAGTCCTCCCGCTCGNCCAGCTTGGCCAGCACCGCCTGCTTGACGTTGCGGGCCACCTGCGCCTCGGACAGGCCGTCGTTCTGCCTCTGGAGCCCCACGTTCAGGGAGGTGACGGGCAGATAGTCCTCCCGCTCGTAGGGCCTCCCGTTCTTGCGGCGCCCCCGAATGCGCACCGGCACGTGGGCCAGCCACTCCGTGTACTTGTCCCTGAAGAAGGCCTTGCCCAGCTTCGTGAGGTGGTAGTTTCCATCCGGCGCCAACGTGCGCACGAGCTTCTTTCAAACATGCGATGTTTGGGCACATATGGGTGAAGACGAATTCAAAGTTGGTTTTGCATCCGGGCCGAAGCCGATGCACTAGAGCCGGGCTAAAGCAGCCGCTCTGAAGTTGGTCCCGTTCTCACCCCCCCGTAACCACCATGTCANGGTTTTGCATCCGGGCCGAAGCCGATGCACTAGAGCCGGGCTAAAGCAGCCGCTCTGAAGTTGGTCCCGTTCTCACCCCCCCGTAACCACCATGTCAAGGGCTGGGAGGGTGGGGAAAGTTTTGAAATCGATGCTATGCTTGAGATGGTACTCGGCACACGCACATCCTTGCTCTCATGATCAAGGTAAACTCATGAAAGGATTGTGTGGTTCATCGATACAAAACTNTGCTTGAGATGGTACTCGGCACACGCACATCCTTGCTCTCATGATCAAGGTAAACTCATGAAAGGATTGTGTGGTTCATCGATACAAAACTTTCATATCTTCAAAGAAACAATATTCACACAAGAAAAAGAAGGTTCATAAAAATTCTGAGGCGTAAAGGAAAAGCATGCTCATGCCAAACACGGCCTCCGGCCTGTCGCACGTTTAAAAGAAAGAAAAGTCTGCAGGCAGAAAAGTTCNAAGAAAAAGAAGGTTCATAAAAATTCTGAGGCGTAAAGGAAAAGCATGCTCATGCCAAACACGGCCTCCGGCCTGTCGCACGTTTAAAAGAAAGAAAAGTCTGCAGGCAGAAAAGTTCCGTCGGATGTCAGCGAGATCAATACGAGATTCAGCTAGCTGCTTGCGTAGCTCCCAGTAGCCTTCTATACGCGGCCCGATGTCAGCAAGCTGTGGCAGGCCAATCTTGCGCTCAACCAAATTATGATCCCTCAGCATACACCCCTGAAGATCAGACAAAGAGCAAGCCTGCGTAATGTCTAGAGGCGTTCCCTCGTTGTGCGGTCTAGTAGGGGGACTAACGGGCCTACGCCAAGGGGTCCATCTAGCAGGAATGGATGCTTGAAGCACACGATGTCCTCTCCTCGCGGTAGGACGTTCCCCACACACGAGGCCCCGTGTAAAAGAGCGTGTAGCGTCCGCCACTGAGGATCTGATCATGACATAGTCGATTTGGGAGCTCCCTTGTGGGTGCTCGTACGTGTAGGCTTTTTGGCTCCAGGTGTTGAGGGCACACAGTTTATGTCGTTGTAGGACCGCAAGGAGTTTGTCACGATCTTCCTTGATGCACTGCTGCTGACTCCCAAGATGTATGCCATGTCCAGCTACTCCAGTACAAGGTTCTAAGACTGTGTTGAAGTCACCAGTCAGGATGATCGAAGACCGCAGTGGTAGCGCACACAGTTGACGGTCAAGTTCCCTCCAGAGGTCATGGCATTTCTTCGTGAGCTCCTTCGTTTGATCCGCCGTCTTTGGACTCCATGCATGCTGGTAGATGTTCAGCAGGTCGGTTTGCTGCTGTCTTATTCGACACCGCACATGCAACATGCGTCCTGGAACAGGGTCCTGCCAACAAAGCTCATTCTCTCGAACTAAGTCAGCGTGGATTGCGATGAGTACTCCTCCCTGTCGAGGCTGATTGGAGGAGGAGTGGAACATAAGCCACTGGTTTTGCTTCCACTCGTTTGTGAAATTCCAATGCGTTTCTTGTAACATGCATATACCGATTTGTGGCTGTAANCCTCCCTGTCGAGGCTGATTGGAGGAGGAGTGGAACATAAGCCACTGGTTTTGCTTCCACTCGTTTGTGAAATTCCAATGCGTTTCTTGTAACATGCATATACCGATTTGTGGCTGTAAGCTCAGCCAATGAAATAATTCTGCCTTGAGCTCCTGACTTAAGCCAGAACAATTCCAGCTCATGACTCTCAGTCTCTTCTGTACATGCGGCTCCTTCACGACGTTAAGCTGTACTTGGGCCGGGAGTGAGTGCTGATTGTCATGTATGTATCTTCCGCGGTACCACGCGTAGCCTTCCCTGGCAGCACGCTTCANCTTCTGTACATGCGGCTCCTTCACGACGTTAAGCTGTACTTGGGCCGGGAGTGAGTGCTGATTGTCATGTATGTATCTTCCGCGGTACCACGCGTAGCCTTCCCTGGCAGCACGCTTCAGGGCTCTTCTATAAGTACGCTTTCTGACGCGTACAAAAGCAGGCAGATGTGACTTGGGCTTTAAAGGGAGTATGAAGCGGCTTCGAAGTCCGTGGAGACTGGGGCAAGTGCCAACCCTCGCACCAACGGACTGCGCGTGGCCTCCTTTCAGGCCATGTTGTGTTGTCCGCGTACGGACTTGGGACCGTACCGAGCTTTGACTCTCTGTAGCACATTCTTGTGTGCCCTTCAAGCAATAAACATCTGGAAGGAAGGCTAATGATTCTTCTGATAAGAGAGCCTGGTGTAACGGGGTTGTCGCGAGACCACTGAAGAAATGAAATCCCATACAGAGCTGCTCAAGTCGATCTGCAGAACTCCTTGGAGCTCTCCAAGGACAGCTTCGCAAGCGCAAGCAGATGTTTTGTGAGCTTTAGTCTTTACGCCAGGACAGGCAGCACGTACACGATNAGAGCTGCTCAAGTCGATCTGCAGAACTCCTTGGAGCTCTCCAAGGACAGCTTCGCAAGCGCAAGCAGATGTTTTGTGAGCTTTAGTCTTTACGCCAGGACAGGCAGCACGTACACGATGCAAGAGCTGCTTCAGTCTTCTCGACTCAGCCACAATCAGATGTGTGCTTCTAGATAGATGGCGCGACCAGTAGCTCAGCTGTGCAGAACGACTGTTGGGCTATGCAGTGTCCGCGTCGANCAAGAGCTGCTTCAGTCTTCTCGACTCAGCCACAATCAGATGTGTGCTTCTAGATAGATGGCGCGACCAGTAGCTCAGCTGTGCAGAACGACTGTTGGGCTATGCAGTGTCCGCGTCGATCATGAACCCCAGTGATTTGAGCCGCTCGTGGCGCTTAATAATCGCAGTGGTGCTGCTAGTACAACTGATACTAGTTCTACTTGTGCTGGTACTAGTTCTAGGAGCTGCGAGCTGTAGTGGCCACTGCAGCAGCAGAAGTAGCAGTAGTAGACTCGCACGAAGGCAAGCACAGATCCACAAGTCAGGCGTGATCATGAAGAAGTCTGCGATGAGCCCAAATTCTGTAACATTTGCAGTCCTTTTTAAGTCTATAATGCCCGTGGCTTGCATCTCATCTAGATTTGATTAATGACAGCAACCTCCCCAACCGACTTGGCAGCGAGGAAACCCATCTTTAATCAGCATCTCACTACATCGTCCGCTAGTTCATCGTTGCTGGCACCGAAGCTGCAACTTATTCTACATTGCCAGCAAATGTGTAGCAGGGGATTGGTCTCAAGCATTCTTTATGGGCCGGGCTGCATCATGGGCTTGTCGGGATGCAGGCACTGGGTCTTCCTTGCGCAGGCGTTGCCCTCCACAGAGTTCTGGCGCAACGCCTTGGCTTGCGAACCGCGTGCTCGGACTCGTCGGCCACCAGCCCTGCCAGGATGGAAAACTGCAGGTTTGGTTGCTTTCTATTGAACTTGCCCAAACCACACAATGCTACAACAGTCGGTGATGCATGACTGACCTATGACAAGTGCACTCAGGCCTGAAGCAAGGATGATCAGGAGACAAGCTCGTGTGGTGCTGTCAGACAGTGTGTAGACGTACACAGCACATAGAAGTGTGTGTATTCACAGAACACCATCAGGCCTTCGAGCACCGATCGCCGTCACTGCGCCAACTGCCAGCACAGACGCAGAGGCCTCGCTGCGCTGTGAGATGCTGCGAGCTTGGGCGGCTGCGATTTCGCGCTTATCGCTTGTTAGGGGTGGTATTTCGGGTTGGGGGGGGNGGGGGGGGGGCGAAATCCTCAGACACCTTCGGATTCGACCATCTGCCGTACTCTGACATCGAGGTGCCAAGTTGTGGGAAGCAGGCGTCGATGAGAACTCCGGGTGCTGCACGGCAGGTGTGACGAGGCGTCCTGATATTATGTTTATTGTGCAAGTGGCCGATCATGGAAGCTGACATGCCATGTCCTGCAGCAGTCACCGGCGCGTGCACCCCCTGCACGAAGGCGAGACCTTCCGGGCAGAAAATTATGGAAACCGCTGCCAGAAATGGGGGGAACTCAATAACCCCTAAACCCTGTCTGAATCTGTGGAATGTCCCGGTGGATTCTTGGGTTGGACTCGACAGGGAGACCTTGGCTCTTAGAGTTTCGGAGGTGATAGCCACGCCAGCGCCTTCGCGCCTGTCCCTGGTTCCAAAGCTATGATTGCTAGACTTTGTTCGCGCTTCCGATGCTGGTGCTACAATCTCTCTCTCGCCCTCTCTGTCTCTCTCTGTCTCTCTCTCGCTCTCTCTGTCTCTCTCTCTCTCTCTCTCTGTCTGTCTGTCTGTCTGTCTGTCTGCCTGCCTGGCTGGCTGGCTGTCTGTCTGTCTGTCTCTCGTCATGCAGGTACACGACCAAACCTTACGAATCCCAATCACCACACACAGGCAAGAATGCATTCACTCGGAAAAAGGAAAGTAACACACGCTGCTGCTTCGACCTGTAAAGTGCCAGTCCAAACAGAAAACAAGCTATACAAATAAACTCCTCTGGCCTGATGCATCCGTCAAAGCCATGGCTCGGTGGCACGGCCTGCGTGGGGCCAGCAGAAACCCGCATCACAATCAGCTTCTAGATTCCATCTCACGGAATTCACCCGGACGCATGCACAGCATTCGACGTTCGTCTCTTATTGCAACCATCGGTAACTATCGCCTTCGAGCAACGATCTAGCTAGAAAGCTTGTCTCGGATGCTGGCCACAAGATGCCGGGTCACAAAAGCACAGTAGCACGAGCCTTCTGGCAACCAGGAGCTTGAATAGCAATGTCGGCACACAAGCTGTGAGCCCGGTAGCTACAAAAATGAAGAACCGGGAGCTCTCAGGTGCTGCGTCACTGCATTTTCCTGGTCGTAGTCCTTGCAGTGCCAGCGTGCACAGCGCAACGTCTTTTCCCTCAGATTCGCCTGCTTTCCGTAGTGCCCCTGCGATGACCTGACTGCCAGCCTGCATGGGCCTTCTTCCGTATTGCTGGGTGTATCTTACGGTAGGTTTCCTAGGCTCAGGAACTAGCACAGAGTCTCGGACTACGCTGCTTATGCACCATCTTTCGGGCGCATCGCCTGCTCTTCAAGCGCAGCGATCAGTGTGATACAGCAACCAATGGCAATCCCATAGGGATGCCAGCATGGCTCCTACTCCTACAGCTTCAGAATTCTGCTTCGGCGAGTTGTTGGCAGTACTTTTTATGCCTGCGACGGAAGACGAACCGTGCACACGACAGGTCAAGAGTAAGGGCACCTCGACCCAGCCTCTGGCGAGCATTGAAGAAAAGCCTGGACCGATAGTCTTCCCCGGGAGGAACCTGGCAGGATGCGGCTTCCTTCGGCCCGGATTCCAAATCTAATTTCTACGCATCCGTTTTGTTTGTGGCCCATGTCTTGCTCTCAGCAAACCGAGCGTCAGCTTGCGGAGCCTCCTTTCAGTCTTAATTCACATGTGGATCGGCTGCAGCGCCGATCTTGTTGTAGATTGCAATGGATATGAAAGTCAGAGCTCCCTGGATGTGTCGAGATTTACGAATGTCCCGACAACTTTCCAGTCAAGAAAAATGCAGTGCCTAATTATGAGAGGAGCTTGCGACTTTGCACGTGCGCGCTGTCTGTCTTGGTCAGCTTATAACTCGGAGTGGGACCCATAAAGGCTACCAAAGCCTGTCACATGATCCTTATTGGTGCGTTCGAATTTTGCGATAGCCAAAGTTTCTCGCAAAAACTCGGGGCTGAACTTCGGAAGAGCAACGTTTCTGTTCTGCCTTTTCGGTGCACACCCGACAATGACCGAAGTTGCTGGCAAGACTCGTTGCAGATGTTTGCACTTGCAGCATCAGCCTGTTTTTCCGTGCAAACTGTGATACTGTGATCCCAAACCCTAAACCGTAAACCCATAAACTGTGCAAACCTGCTGGTTACAGTTACAGCTCGGCGCTCGAAGCGGCGGATTTTCGCAAGGGCCCGGCCCGGCATGTAGCCAAGGTGCATGGACGCAAAACACACATGTACCGAGACAGCTTAATCTAGAATCTAGAGAGCCAACACCAGAATCGACACCGACACAGCAAAGCTTGCACCTTTTTCACAGGGTTTAGGATTTCTAGCATTAGTCCAGAACCCAGCGCCTCTTTCGACACCCAGGTTTGCACTACTTTTCATGCTTCCGGCTAGATTATTCAAACCTAAAGCATGGGCGCAAGATCGAAAACCCCCCAAGGCTCGCACCACGAACTCGGGGTTCGGCGGAGAAGCATGCCAGATCTCTTCAAGCCTCTTATGTAGATGTTCACAGGCGAGCGCTTTCTGCACAATGTGGCTCGTGTTTGTCCTGGAATCTACACAACCCAGGCCTGTCGATCTCAATGTACATGACATTGTCAACCTCCCCTTTGGCAAGCGACAAGCTCCTTGGCTCGTGGCACAATGCTCAGGACCTTGGGCAAAGGGATAGTTTCGACTCTACCAGTACAGTGCCCTGGCCTGCCCTTTGGCCTGCGCTTTGGCCTGCCCTGCGCCCTGCCTTGCGCCCTGCCCTGGCTTAAGCCCGGCGGAACGTCCGTCTGAAACTTGGGACAAAGCTGTAGAAACTGCGCAAGTACTGCTTAGGTTTCAAAGGGACACGAAGCAGATCTGCTGCAGAATCCGTTCAGGCTTGCCCTGCCCACTCTGGGTCAGCAGGTCAGCTGTCACAGTTGCAGATTCAGAATCAACATCAACGGCTGCAGGCAGAAGTTGCGGCTGAGTTCGGGAATCCCCTTCAAATCAAGGCGCCCGATGTCAGGCACATCCGGGCAGCTTCCCTGAGGAAAAACCACACGCCAAGCGAGTGCAAGGTGCTTTCCGGAAGACTCGCTTCAGCTAAGCCGCCTCATTCGGAACTCTGAACCTAGGCTCACCAACTAGTCAACGAGGCAGCAGAAGTTGAAGCCTTCCCAAATGTGTATCAGACCTCCCTGCCGGGAAGCAAATAAACATCCACAACCTGCTTTAGAAAGCATCCACCGCCGGTGTCCATTTCAACCAACGCCTGTCAGCAATGAGACAACTTCGTCTGCTGGGTCTCTCAGAGCTCTTGTGCAGCTCAGGGTTATGTCTCCAGTGTACCGTGTGTGTATACGTATATATACATATATAGCTAATTAGATTTATACCTGTTTGTTTTTGATTTGTTTATTTTTCAACTCATTGGTATGTTTAATGTATTAGTTGCTTACATATACATATACACATACTTAGACATACATATACGACATATACATGTGTACGTGCCATGGGCATGTGTATATATATATACACACACACACGCATGCATGCATGCATCTGTTTGCGTGTGTACACACTTGAATCCGCTTGAATATTACAGTTACAATTTCCAAGACTGCAGGGCAAAGTGAACAGCTAAGAAGACAGCCACAAGCTTTCGCTCACTTTTCGCTTGCTCTATGCCCACGGCGTTCCGCTGACCCTGAGGATCAATCTCAGGAGTGCGGCACGAGGGCCATATCCACCAAGAGCCAGCCAGGAGCCATCTCTCGTGCACCAGCGCCGATCGGGAGATCTTCAGCGTCAGATTGCACCATGTTCATGAGGAAGACGGTGCGCCGGAGGCATTGCAAGGCCTCAGAAAGACTAGACACTGCTTAGACAATGCCACTGCAGGCTCTGTCAGTCTTGAACCGCTGTGATCCATCTACCCAATGCTGGCGCGAGGGGCACCTTTTCCAGCGTTGCCAGCACTTCATGCTGTGAAGTCCAGAGGTTATCGTTGATAGTGGCGTCGGTGTCTGCGCGACCTGCTCGGCAGATGGCGAAGTTCTCGATGGCGATGCCTCAAATGCGAACAATAGTCCAAATGGAGGAGACTCCTCTTGTACTTTCGGCCGTTGTTGCTTGGCGCAGCTTCTGCATCTCCAGCCCCCAAGGCCCTAGCTCACACGATCCTGTCATCCAATGTGGTTGTAGGACGAAGCACTCAAGACTTCATCCAGGAAAGGTTCGGTTCGGCTCGGTGCTTTTGCACGGCATGAAATTGGTGAATGCCACAGAGAATACGGTTTCGTCAAGCATTCTTTAACCTGCATATCTGGCATCTCGAACCGTTTTTTTGTCATTGCCTCTCACCTTCGTCTCAAGCCTTCTTCTGCATTGCCACCACGTCAACAAATGGAACAAACGCGAAAGAAGCATGAACCTTCTCCGTAAGGAACCATCTCCGTAAGGTTTGCGTAACTTTACTCCGATCAAGACAAGTCACTGACCCCGAGATCGCATGGGCCGGTGTCGTCTTTCATGACGCTCCACCCTGCCGGCCCTGCCGAGTGTTGACGAGTTTTCTGATACGAGCAAAGACTAATCTACTATAGACGGGCATGAAGCGGCTGTTTCGTTATGCATGTCCAAGAGTCAAAGCTCAGCACGAAAACTAGCTCGTGTTACCATTCTGACCCCTTCTGAGTACGTACATTGTGCAAAACTGTTTGCAAAGCTTGTTTGTCGCTCACAGCTGTACAAGGTAGTAGGCAGAAATAACCTACAACTCTTGCGGAGAGAAGCTTAGCTGCTGCTCAGCTGAAAGAACCAGAAGCATCGGAGTAATGTCACTTAATTTTGCATGCGGTGTTCGCTTTGTTTGCGGCCATTCTCTTGGCTTGCTGCTGTCTACGTCAACAACTCTCAGGAGACATAGCTACGGTAGTTCGGAAAGAGGAACGTTGCATGAGGATGCATGAGGTATCACGAGGTCACTCTCCATCTCCTTCATCACGGGAAGCCCCCCGAAACTCAGTGTTACTTTACAGGGCAGCTACGACGAGAAGTTGCCGGCGCCCGACCGCCAAAGAACCTTCATAATATCTCATGACGAAGAGCTCAGCTGTGACTCTTGTTGCTTCTTGGCACCACAATATGCCACGATTTGTAAATGTAAACACGAACCAAGGCGGAACATAAGCAATGCGCAACCCTCATGGCCTTCGACTACAATGTCCGCGAATCCCAAGTCGTCTCAATTGCTGTAACTACGGGTGCAGTTGAACACCTCAGGAATCCGTGCGGAACGAGATTCATCACGCACCAAGCAGGGTCTGTCCTGCCATTGCCGTAGTCATCCTCATAGTCGTCGTCGTAGTCGGTGTAGTCAACCGAATCGCTTATGCGATGATTCGTCCGCCGTCGTCCCTGCCATCACTCGTGCGAAAGGGAGCAGTACTGTACTGTCGGAAGGGTCTCTAAAGGCACATCCAGATCCTCGAACACAACGACAACGACACTCACAGCACTAATCATATGCTGAACATGAGGGCAACATAACCTAACACAGCCCTGAACTGGTCTTGGACTGCTTCGTCATCAAGAGCACACTTACAGTAGATGCTGCAAAGCGGCTGGTCTCCGGACAACTCCTGCTGTTGTCATGTGCTCTAAACTCTAAACTTGGACCAGCAACCCGCAAAAATTGCCTCTACGCTACTGCCGCTACTGTATACTGTGTACTCACTGCACATTCGACACTCAAGCGCGCGCACGCGCACGCGCACACATACAAAAAATATATATACACACACACACACGCCCTCACGCACGCATCACAGCAACAACAAGAACATCAAGAACGACAAGGACAATAAATTAAATAACAGGAACGACAACAGCAACAGCAACAGCAACTTCTACAGCAACCGCAACAGCAACAACAACAACAACCAGAACAACAAAAAGAACAACCCCAACACCACCATCAACAACAACCACACCAACCACAACAACACCACCACCAACAACAACAACAACAACACAACAGCAACAGCAACAGCAACAAATGGCAACAACAACAGCAGCAACGACACAGCCACAAAAAACAGCAACAACAGCAGCAACAGCAACAGCAACAGCAACAGCAGCAGCAACAGCAACAGCAACAGCAACAGCAACAACAAGGTACACCCGTACACTGCGTACCCATTACCCCCCCCCCGGCCAACAACAACAACAACAATCGCTGTGCAGAGGGAGAGCTCTGTGCACAAAGGCCGCAATCCTCCCTTTCCTGGCTACTGTAAGGAATTACGGCCACAAGAACAGGGTTAGAACAAGTCTTCAGACCTTCTCTGACTGCCATCTTTTCTAGGCTTTTCTGCGGTATTTGCACTTTCCAACACGGGAGAGGCGGGTCGTCCTTGTTGAGGATTTCAAACGACAGTGGTTTTGGGTGGGTTCTTCGGTCTTGTCACCCAAATCCGCTGTCTTTTGAATTTTGTCGTGGTCTGCAGCTGCGCAGCAATCTCAGCAGTGGCTTTTGCTGCAAAAGCCCAAACCGTGCGAGAGCCGAAGCCGTCCCCGAACACCCATTCTTTCAAATCCCTGGTGAGGGGGTACCTTCCCTGGACCACTGATTTGACTTGGCCGAGTGGTAAGGACTCTGGCTTCGCGGTCGCGCATGGGGAAGCGCGCGGGCTCAATCCCCGGAGGCGCCATTTGGGTCCTTTCCTACCCGAAATTGAGATTGTTGTGGCACCCGAGGCATGACGGCCCCACAGAGGCCGGGAGTTGCGAGAGCTGGCCAATCTTGGCATGAGTTGGCACAAGCTTTCCAACAGCGAGAGCTGGTTGTTGCTGCAGAACTATTGCTCGTACAGCGAGCAATAGTTCTGCCGTATAAGGCACATGAAGCCCTAGGCTGTCGAGCAAGCAACTTGCCTGGAAGACGAAAGCCATTGGGTCAGCTTCTGGTACTCGGAGACTCCAATATCCGTAAAAAAAAGGGGATATACGCTAAATTATAATGGGATCCCTAATATGATTTAAGGTAATATATTCCTTAGTCCAGGGATATTGGAGTCCCTGGGTACAAATGTCAAGGTGTTTAACATGTCTTTTCTGGCCAGACACAACCCACGTACAATTATCGTAACCTTTTTTGAGCCACTAAACTAAACCCCAAACCCTAAAACCTTAAAACCCCCAAAACCCTAAAGCCCCAAACCCAACAACCCTAAAACACTAAACCCTAAACTTGTGCGAACACCCTTGATTCGCCCTGCTGGGGATGCTTGCTTGCTGTACAAAAATCTCGATTCCGGGTGGGGAAGGACCCAAATGGCACCTCCGGGGATTGAGCCCGCACGCTTTCCCATGCGTGACCTCGAAGCCAGAGTCTTTGCCACTCGGCCAAGTCAAATCAGGGGTTCAAGGGCAGGTACCCTCTCAGACTGGCTTTGAGAGAATGGGTGTTCGGCTTTGGCAGGCATGGTTTCGGGCTCTTGTGGACGGCTTCGGGCTCTCGCACGGTTTGGGCTTTTACAGCAAAAGCCACTGCTGAGATTGCTGCCCAGCTGCAGACCACGACAAAATTCAAAAGACAGCGGATTTGGGTGACAAGACCGAAGAACCCACCCAAAACCACTGCCGTTTGAAATTCTCAACAACGACGACCGCCTCTCCCGTGTTGGAAAGTGCAAGTACCGCAAAAAAGCCTTGTTGGAATTGGTTCGCCTCACTGTGCAAGCAGTTTTGTGTCGCTGCTTGCGAACACCGTTTTTGTAGTCTTGCTCGTTCGCCGTGTGAACAACTGCATCAAGCAGCTTGCTCCTCGTGCGAACACCCTCGTCTCGCCTTATTGGAGATGCTTGCTCGCTGTGCGAAGAATGGTTCCGCTGTGCAACAGTGGTCTGATGTGATGGGTGATTGTTCTCTCACTGCAATGATGTGCCATTTGTTGTCGAGTTGTAAGCCGCATTAAGCAGCTTGCTCGTTCTCTCATTCTGCAATTTTGTGTCATTTGTGTCGAGTTGTATGCTGCATTAAGCAGCTTGCTCCTTGTGCGAACACCCTTGTGTCGCCCTGCTGGGGATGCTTGCTTGCTGTACGAACAATGGTTCTGCAGCAACAACCAGCTCTCGCAGTTGGAAGTGGCTTTCTCGCTGTGCGAAGAACTGTAAGCTGCATTAAGCAGCTTGCTCCTAGGCGAACACCTGTACGAACAATAATTCTGCAGCAACAACTCGCTGGTGGAAAGCTTGTGCCAACTCACATGTTCGTACGCAAGCAGCTACACAAAACTGTTTGCACAGTGAGGCGAACCAATTCCAACAAGGCTTGCTCCTTGTGCGAACACCCTTGATTCGCCCTGCTGGGGATGCTTGCTTGCTGTACGAACAATGGTTTTGCAGCAACAACCAGCTCTTCGCTGTTGGAAGCGGCTTTCCCGCTGTGCAAAGAACTGTAAGCTGCATTAAGAAGCTTGCTCCTAGGCGAACACCCTTGCTGGAGATGCTCGCTCGCTGTACGAACAATAGATCTGCAGCAACAACCAGCTCTCGCTGCTGGAAAGCTTGTGCCAACTCATGCCAAGATTGGCACGCTCTCGCAAGTCCCGGCCTCTCTGGGGCCGTCATGCCTCGGGTACCCAAAAATCTCGATTCCAGGTGGGGAAGGACCCAAAAGACACCTCCGGGGAGTGAGCCCGCACGCTTTCCCATGCGCGACCTCGAAGCCAGAGTCTTTGCCACTCGACCAAGTCAAATCAGGGGTTCAAAGGCAGGTACCCCCTCAAACGGGATTTGAGAGAATGGGTATTCGGCTTTGGCAGGCATGGTTTTGGGCTCTTGAACGGCTCTTGTGGACGGCTTCGGGCTCTCGCACGGTTTGGGCTTTTACAGCAACAGCAGATCAGCTCTATTCAACGGGCAGGTATCGAGGATGGGGTTCCGGCTCTGGTGGGGACGGTTTTGGGCTTGAAGTCGTCGGACTAGTAACGATACCAGGTAGTTACATTGAAGCATTGTAGGTTTTTCTGTACAGCTTGCCGAAAAGCATGGTTTTCCGACAGCCCCCCGCCCTGCGGGCTCTTTTTCTATTTTAATATATAGTGGGTACGCAGTGTACGGGTCAACCAACAACAACAACACCACCAACAACAACAAAAAGGTTGACAACAACAGCAACAGCAACAGCAACAGCAACAAATAGCAACGGCAAATAGCAACGGCAAACAGCAGCAGCAGCAACAGCAACAGCAACAACAACAGTAACGGCAGCAACAGCAGCAAGCACAACCACGACCACAATGACACCGGCAACGACAACCACAACAACACCAACACCAGCAGCAGCAGCAGCAACAACAACAACAACAACCACAACAACCTTTTGTGGCAGGCCACTATCCCTGCGATCATATCTGCTGCGGCTGGTAGTTCGCCTCCGTCTCTTCCGACGATCATTCGCCTGAGGGAAGCCATGCGTTAAAGATGTTAAATTTAAAGATAAACTCTCTTCCGTGGCATGACCCAGCCAAGAGTCGTCAACGATATTGTCCACGTGGCTGATTTGTCGAGGCTTGGGCTTTTCCTTCCGCGATTCACAGGTGCGCAAAGTCAATTCCCAATGTCCGTGGTAGAGTGCAAACTGCTTGGAAAGTCGGAGACTTCAGTGAATTTCTCTGGGCCTCCTGGTCTGCGTCTGCCTTGTGGCGTTCCGCAGCCGGCCTGAATCCTTCCTCGAGCTCCGGAGTCTTGCGATGATCCTGGGCTCCGTTGCTTCCGCAGTGCTGGATGTGCAGACGCCGAATTCGCGATACACGCAGGTTCGGTATGGTTCGGTTGAACATACTGAAGCTGCAGTTTCCAAATACCCAACGAAAGAAAAGAACCTGTACAAGCACCGGATCCTTGTTATGGGCCCTTGGGCCCCATAACTGCGTTAACCGTTAACACCGCAAACATATACTCACCCATATGCCTCCAAACACACTCCCCCACAACCCCTAAACATACTAAGAACCCATTTTGCAACAGACTTTCCACTTCGCCCGGAGTTGGAGAAGTACCCTAAACCCGAAACCCTGATCCCTAGAAAGAGGCCTAAAGCCCCCTAAACCCCAAACCCTTCAAGGATGACAAAGGACGAGGAGTCTGGGGTCCTTTATAAATGTAGAATATGGAGCCCCCAGAGAGGATTGGTGATTATTTAGGCCCGGCCCCCATAATTTGAACACAATTGGCTGAGCTTGCGGATTGCGGGCTTGTAGAGTCTGTGCATTAGGGAACTGTGGCACCTGTGCTGTGCCCCTACCCATGTGAAGAACTCAGCCGTTGCACATTGCACTTGCTTTTGTAGACAACATAGCGGACTCCGACGCAATCTTCGATATTCTTCGCCAACGGCATTCAAGCAGATTTGTACACTCCGAGTGACCATTCCGAGATGCCATGCTTTTATGGTCTCAGCAGCCTTTGCTGCAGCCAAAACCAGCTTCCAGAAGCCGTGCAACCCCCATGTAACCCCAATCAGATGAGAGCATGAGTGCTGTCTTGCTGTCATCGTCTGTGCAGTCCTTTTCAGCACCAGCTTCCAACAGCAAGTGTGCAACCTGCAAATGACCATACTGAGACGCATACATTAGGGCTGTCCGCCCGACCCGGCTCCAGCAGTCTTTGTCAGCGCCAGCTTCCACAAGCAAACGTGCAACCTCCAAACAGCCGCTCTGAGATGCACGCATTAGAGCTGTTCTGCCGCTCTTGTCAGTGCAATCTTTGGCAGCACCAGCTTTCACAAGCAAGTGTGCAACCTCTACGTGACCGCGATGAGATGCGAGCATGAGGGCTGTTTGGCTGCAATGGTCAGCACAATCTTTATCAGCGCCAGTCTCCACAAGCAAGCGTGCAACCTCAGAATAGCCATTCCCAGATGCCAGAATCAGAGCGGTGTTGCCGTGCCGATCCCGGCAATCTTTGTAAGCACCAGCTTCCAACAGTAAACGTGCAACCTCCAAGCGATCACTGATCACACCAACTTGCGAGCATGAGTGCTGTTTTGCCGCCGTTGTCGGCGCGATCTTTGTCAGCACCAGCTTCCAATAGCAATCGCACAACCTTGGAACGCCCCGCGCAGGATGCAAGCATTAGGGCTGTCCTGCCGAATTCGCTGCATACCCGCGTCGTCGTAGCTTTGGCTTCCAGCAGCAAGCGTGCAACCTCGAAGTGACCAAACTCAGAGGCAAGCATTAGGGCGGTACATGGGTAATTCGGAGATGCTCCAGCTTCCAGCAGCAATCCTGCAACCTCCGAAAGGCCTTTCCGAGATGCGAGCAGCAGGCTTCGGAGAATATACGGCCGCTTCTTATCTCGGAGAAGACCGGCATCGAGTGAGCATCTGACGGTCTTAACATGGTTCTGTTGAACAGCATCTTCCAGGTCTTCTTCAGCCGAAGCTATGGTACTGCTGGTTGATTAAAGGCCGGAAGGGTCAGCAGCACTAGCTGCAAGTCCATGGGGGCAGCCAGCTTTGTGTCATCATCTAAGATGCTGCCATCATGCACAAGTTGCTGCAAATACACAGGGAAACCATGTACTTCACGCAAATGCCCTTTCAAAGTCGCCACATCCTTGAACTCCTCTGTGCCCAGGGCGGCCAGCGCTTGCCCAGATGGTCTCCAAACATGAAGCATGCTACGAGTAGAAGCAGTTGGCGACTGGCGCTGTGGGACTACTTGAACGGCTTCGCGGCAGCACGAGACGAAAGACTGTAATGGACGAACCTGAACCAATGGGAGCATTTATTCTTCCTTCGCGGTGTGGATGACATAAGCCCCAATCCCTGAGCCCGACACCTTACTTTCAACTTCTGCACGGAGAGAAGCTGGATTCTTGCACAAGCGTTGCTGCACACTTTCTGCACTGTGGGGCGGGTCCCGCTGCAAAAGGCGTAAGGCCAGACATAGGTATGCGACCACCACGGTTAGCTTCTTCCGGAATCTTGTCTTGATATAGTAAGAAGGCAAGGTTGACGTGTCTTACCTGCTTAGTGTTCGTCATTCTAAAGCCCTCAGTCCCGAGCTAAACCTTGCTGGAGCTTCCGGAGGCTTGGTGCATACTCGCATGTAATTAATATAATCCCTTCATCCGTGCAATAAATCCCCCCTAAATATGAAGAATTCCCTGGCCGGAAAAATTTCCAGTTTCGAGCAAAAAGTTCAAACATGGCCATCATGGATTTGAAATTACCAGGCTAGGATCGCATGGAGAATTTGGACGGCCGGCATGGAGAAGTGGAACACGGCGTCTGAGGGAGTCCGGATGTGGGAATTTCATGGAATTTCAGGGTTTTGCCGTCTAGAATTTGGAACTCCCAGGCTAGGGTCGCATGGAGAATTGGAACGGCCGGCATGGAGAATTGGAACGCGGGGGTCTACCCGCAGGCCGAGGCCAGCAAATCAGTCAGTAATTGCTGTCTCGAATCCGGAGCTCCCAGGCTAGCAGAGTGGTGCGAATGACCGCTGCCAATAGGCACCCGCTGCCTTGCCTGGGAGTTCCGGATTCGAGACAGCAATTACTGTCCCTAGCCTGGGAGTTCCTCGAATTCCGGATCCCGTGCTTTTCGTTAGACGCCCACCCTTGCCTGGGAATTCCAAATTCTAGACTCGAAATTCCACGAATTTCGGAAAATCAGTGAAAAGTGAAGCCTGAAACCACCCGAGATCCCCCTAATGAAGGCCCAAAATAGTTCTTTATATTTGGGGGGGGGGGGCGGGGGGGCGGTTGATTAAACGGATGAGGGGATTATGCAATACGGTTGCGCGTGTTTTCTTGCTGATGCTCTCCATGAATCCTCCCGTTTTCTGATACTTGTATCACCACAGCATCTAATCATTAATGGACCGGTCTGAACTGCAGTTCTCACACCGAGTCGAGACAGTCGCAGTCGAGGGACTTGCTTTGGGGCATCTCGTGTCGTGCTCGGCTGACTCGATGTCCGGGCCTTGCTACGTCAGCGATCGAATCGAAGCCAGGAGACCCCTGCAGAGTTGACTCGTGCCGTGCTGGTGCCTTGGATTTGTGGGGCCGTTGCACCCGCTTTTTCTCGAGCGCCTCGAACTTGTCGCGAACCTGCTTGTAGCCTGTAGAAACGTATGCAAAATGGAACAACATGTTAAAGTCCGCCCCTTCAGATCAGTGCAAGAAGCACCTTCATGCACTCGAAAGTTCAAATGCGCTTCGAACTCTTCCTGGTCGAGGTAGCCCGTTCCGCACACCTCGCAGACCTGTGGCTTCAGCTTCTCTGCAGCTTTTCGCCTCGGGGGAAGTTTCTACGTATGTTGAAAGCGCAAGCACACACAAGCTGACAGACTTCATGGTCCCCCCAGCGGCAGCGGATTCGATCTTCAAAAAAAAAGCTTCAGCAACGGGATTCTGCTTGCTTGCTGCCAAGTTGCAGCTCAAGCCTTCGCAAAGATTCAGCTTCTGCATTGAGTTCCCGAACTTGCCGACGAAGTGTTGATCTCAGCCGGGGAACCCTATGGCGGACACCAACGAAAGCATTCAGCTCCTTTGAACATGTAACAATGTGGCTGGACCTAACCACTTCACCTAAGACACCCGAACGAAACGAACGAAAGTCAGTCGAATCCTGAAGATCCAAGCCCTGATTGATGCGCACTTCGCAAGCCAAGTGTCGACATGTTGTTGTACCCGCCAGTGGTTAGTGCCATTGCCTCCAGTGGCCGCAGCTTCTGAATTTCTGTCGCACCGCCGGGAGTGCGGCTACGCGGCTACTCATATCAAGCACACATTCTGAGTGTCGTACATCCAGGTCTTCAGCTCGCTTCAGGTTGAAAGCTGCCTGTGCAAAGTATGCTGGATCAGAAGCACTTCTTGCTGAGTTTCCGTTCCAGCACTAGCACCACCAAAATCCGCCACTAATCCATGATCTAGTTAATCCTTCGACAACTACAACACTGGTTTCAATGGCCACTTCATAAACAGTCCCCATGAGAACGCCTCCCTCCAAGAGACGACAAAGAAAAATACCGGAGCAAGTCCGCATTCGCGCTCGCCGGGCTCTCAGCAGGTGGACGCGTTTGGTTGCTGCTAAGCTACATCACGGCGACAACTGCTGTTGCCTGCTAAATACCTTTGTGTGCGGGTTCGGCCCAGCATTGGCGGCTTGTCACCCTTCAGCACTCATCGACCAAGCAAGGCACCCATGGATGAGCCCATGGACATATGAGGCAAGTCTGAGTTTTCGTCGTCTACTTTTTTCATCTTCATCTTCATGATTCGCCTGTCTCCACCTGACACTTCAATACACTGCACATCGAACGAACTGGCCCATGAATTTGGAGTAAACCGGCTGCTTTACTCTCAAATTCATTCATCGAAGCTCGGGAAACCAGGCTTCCCTGGTGCCTCGTCCTTCATTCCCTTGAGTTTCTCCTTCACATCCTCCGGCAGAGCATGCCGCCTTGGGTCGTCCTTCAAACGCTCCAGCTCTTGTTGGCCGAAGCTCTCAAATTCCTGAGCGCCCGAGCTTAGGGCTCTGCGCCGCTTGGGGAACTCCGGAGGCTTTGGGTCTTCGGTGTCGCGGCTTGGTGAGCTTGCTTCTGAATCTGCAATCATTCTGCATGGAGGCATCACCGAACTGATCATGACAGCCATAGCAGCTGAAGCTGCAAGATGCCATGGCAGTCCAAGGCTCGGCCAGGATCTCTTCGCACTGACTGAAGCACTCGTCCTCCTGTGCCACTGCTGTTTGCCCTCCCCGATTCGGGCTGAAGAAAAGCGCTTGCGAAACTCGTGGCATGGCACTAAGCAAAGTTGCCACAGATGTGGGAACTTGCAAACTGGGGCAATAGCAAAAAAGAGAACCTCTCTCGTGGCAGCTTCAAAGAGCTCGACTTCCAAGGCTGGCACAAACAGACTTCTTTGTGCCCAGGCGGCATATTCGAGTCGAATCTCACTCTGCTCCGCACCATCTGCATGCTGAAGAAACCTGTCCTCATGGCGGCAAGAGCATAAAACACGACATGTCGACCTGCTGGAGACTTCCTGGTCTAGTAATATAGATGCCGTGACAGAGCAGATTGAATTCACGGAGCCAACCAACTGCCGGCGAGACAAGCCGCTCGAATGATGTCGGAATGAATTTTCGGGCATACCTTCAAGTCGCGCTTCTGGATTCCACCCAGCACGGCCTTACATGAGAATCGTCTGGATCGACTCCGAATCTCACAATGTCGACTGTCAAAGTCTGGACCTCAAGCCTCTCCGGAATAGAATAG
Organism: Symbiodinium sp. clade A Y106; assembly: GCA_003297005.1. Lineage (NCBI taxonomy): Eukaryota > Dinophyceae > Suessiales > Symbiodiniaceae > Symbiodinium > Symbiodinium sp. clade A. The sequence goes on from BGNK01005517.1 coordinate 21,313, forward strand.
GGTATGTGATGTTCACTGCTTGCCTTCTAAGATTTCCTGCGCCTTTACCGGCAGCAGCCTTTACAGCATCCTCTACCAGTGACCCCGACGATAAGGCCCTGTTCTAAACCAACTAAAATAAAAGAAAAAGAAGACCCCAGACAGCACGAGGACTTGCTGAGGTGAGAGAGGGGGCTGTGCCAGCTCAGATGGGAGCCTTGTCGTAGGGGCACAATCCAACCAAAAAGCTCTTGCAAACCTTGGATGGCCACAAGCAGGCATCGGGCCCGTCAACGCACAAGACTTGACTATGAAGTGGAAAACGTGTGCGGGCCGACGGGTTCCCCAAAGCATCCCAGCTAGGACCATGGCAGTCTTGTCTTTCCAGTCATCTGACAAGTGTTTGCCTTTCTTGCCTCACGGGCATGGAGGGATTGGAGGGCGGGGAGGGTGGGGACACACATGCACAAGTGTCGCAGGTTATTGCTTGGCAGAAGGATGAAATTGGCAAACAGCAACGAACTATTGACGTTGTTGATACTTGGTACCTTGCTTGATTCGGTCACGAAAGCCCAAGGCACGGATGTCTCGCTGAGGGCCCATGAGGGCGTCGAGCATCGCACGTGCCTCATTCATGCCTGGGTCGTTTGAATCAAGGAACTCTAGGACTCTACACACATTCTGCAAGTCGAGCGGGTTTGTTGACAGTGAAGCGACTACGCTGCTCCCACAGTGGCTGCGGCTACTGGAGTCAACACCCATCAACGTACACCGAGCATCCTGAAATCGCAGGCCAGCTGGAAGAGAGAGCGAATCTGCACTTGCCAGTCACGCCATGGCCCAGAGAGCAAGCACCAGGCACGACGACACAACAGAATTGGAACCCTGCCATCGGCAAAGATTGAACAGAAAGACCTGTTTAGACATGTTTTGCAGCAAGACCGGCGGCCGCTGTGGTCCCAATGAGCTCCATATAGGCCAAATCATGGAGCAGTTGCATGAACACAGTTTGTCGCCGCACCCACCAGCGCCAGCGGTTGCCTGGAACAGGTATTCGAAGTCTGCCTCTTCGACATCCTGAATGCCAACATCGTCCTTCACCTGGCAAGATCTTCTGTGAGGACGCGGGGCGGCTGACTTGCAGAACAGACCCAGTCGCGTGTGCACCAATCCTGACCCTGAAACCAGGAATGAATCTCGAGGAAAGGAGCAGATTTCATGGCCGTCGGCAAAGCCGGATCGCCTTAATCATGTGCTTTTCATTGGATGAGACACGGAGTTCCTGTTCCATTCCCTCTCAGGCAGGACTACTGCAATCGAGGGACCCATTTTAATGTGGCCCGTGGAGCAGTTCCACTTGCCACCGAAGTGCCGCTTCTTAGGCGAGCGCTGCCTTGAAACAGCTGTGCCACTCGAAGCTCGAGTACGAGTGGTCCGGTAGGAGGCCGCGGCATACAATCACATCAAGTCTAATGCAAGTTTCCGGTCAGCCTTGTTTGCTGTGCTTCAAAAACTGTCGGCTCTCAAGCCTGACGAAACAAGCGAGGTTGCTGCATTAGAAGTTTGCGATTTCAGCAATCACTCTAGGGCACTGATCTTCACGTTAGGATTCGGAGAACTCGTGAACCAAGCCATGATAGGCATGATAGGGCTTCGGCATCACTTAATGATGCACCAGCACTTGTGCCTTACAGCTCGAACAGAGCTTGAAGATAGCAATCTGCTCATGACCGAGAAGCTGGATGAGAAAGCGGCCGCCTTCTATATCGAAGACCCAAACCTGAAGTTCGCTCTGCCCCTCGCAGGCTGGTGTCAGGAGCGCTACAGGCCAGTCAGGCGAGCACAGTAAGCTGCCCTTGGGCCCTACTTCTCTGCAGACTACACAGGCCACTGTGGCCAGGTTGCATGAACGGCACGATGCCACACGCTCCTGAGACACAGTAACGTGCATTCACAGAATTCACACCTGCAAGCAAAGAGTCTGGTACAGGCTTTCATGAAACCACAAAACGTCGGCAACTTCTGCAGACCCGGCAGCTCATTGTAGGCTTCGTTTCTTCTGCATGGGTCCACGATTACCTGATCACCAACTGGCACCACGGTGCAGTGGCAGCTGCAATCAACAGGCCTTTTCCATGCTCTGACCGCGACAGGCTGCATTGAGATCCTGCGCCCTGCTCAACATGGAGACGTCTCCAATCCTATCCAGCAGCTGCTGGCCCTTTTTGTTGTGCCGCTCCTGGCAGTAACTTCTGGAGCTGGCGGTGTTTCGGAGCTGGTTGAGGCAGCTGTCCTCGTCGGAGTCCACTTTGGGCAACATATCCAAGTACACGCGGATCTTTTTGTGCAGGAAGTGGAATAGCCTCCTCCTAGCACGGGAAAGACCCCAAGCAATTCTTGTGCTGGGCCGCAGGCAACTCAGCACAAATCGTCTTACTACCCCTTCACACAATCCGCGACCCCAAATGAGGGCCGGGCGCATACTCCGGGGCTGCGACTCGCACGAAGCTCGGATCCCTGGGTACTTAAACTCTAAAGAAAGTGCTGTTCCACCTGCGTTTCGATCAGGGCCGGGCTGACTTTGGTAGGCCTGCTCCAGCTCCCCAACACCTCCAAGGAGAGCAGCCCCTGAAATCCTCCGTAAAGACACCAGAACCCAGAACCCATCCATCCGTCGCGACCCTTTTAAGGACATAGCTGCCCTGGGATCACGGAACTTAGCATGAGCTCGACCAAATCAATAATCCTGAGTGTATGTTTCGTGGAGTCGTGCCACGCCTATGTACTTCAGCTCCGTGGCTTCTTTGATGTCCTGACGCTCCGAGGGCTTCAGCTTGAAGGAAGGCGTTTTGGGGGCTTCACTGGATGCAAACTGAAGCAGGGACTGCTAAAAGACCATCATGCTACATCGGGCACATCTCAGAAGGGAGGACAAATTGCTGATGTGCAAGTGACACTGACCCGATAAGTCGCAGTACATAGCCACACAAGAGTTGCTGGCCACAATCGCTCGTGAAATCGTAAAGCTCGGTAACAATGTTCAACTGATTGCTGCACTTCGAACAGTTCAGCCTTTTTTTCAAAAGATTTCAAGTGTGGACCGACCCCAACGCTTTATGCTGCTGAGCCCCTGGCATAAAAGATTTTGTGAAGCTCCGGAGGGTTCTTCCTGGCACTTGCAACAACGGCTGCACGCAATTTTCCGAAAGTTCTTGTACTTCGCTGTCCAGGACACTGAGTTTGATCAGTGAGACAGTCAGGTTATTTAACCAGTGCATCGACGAACTGGTACAGTACCCTCAGAGTACCAACGGCTGGTGAACATGCTAGAGGACTACGGGATGACTACTTGTGCGGTCAGATTTGCAGCCACGACTGCCAAACACAAGCTCCACAGCCGGACTGCAGCGAAGGGGCAGAGAGACAACATAAACATCTATCCTTGGTTGCGTGTGTCTGCGGGCATACGCTTGCGGTGGAGACGAGCCCGCTGGAGCAGAAGCACCCAAACTTTGCGAAGACCAAAGACTTCTTGGGCTGCAGAGCACACGCTGGACCACGCATGATCAGACAGCAAGGGAAACTACTGTCAGCTTCGTCGGCCAAGGAGCCATTGCCGCAGTGCTTCGCCCTTGTATTCCGAGATTTCTTTACAACCTGGGAGGTCTGCATCGTGCACAATTACTTTCCATAGCTCTGAACTGGCTGTAATCCACGAGATAGGGACAATCGGAAGGTATACTGCAAAGTAGCAAACAGACTGCACGAGCAACACGAAGAACATCCATGACGATCAGCGGGACGGGCGAATAGGTGCAGAGCAAGGGGCTGCAAACAAATTCGTACATGTGATCCTCGAACTGCATTTCTGACTCAGTGTCCAGGTGCTTCTTGCCTCAGAGAACTCCACTGTCTCCCGAAAGATGCAAGCCCCATTCGGGCCCCTCCTGGTCTTTGAACTCCTCTTTTTCGCCAGGGCACAAGCTTCCAACGAAGGCATCCCGGACCTCAAATTCAAGGCCGCGGAGATTGAAAAGCAGCCACATTCATGCTTGAGACAGGGCCTGCGCACGCCCGATTGGCAAACACTGCACTTTTCTCATTTCATCGAATGTCTCTTCGAGCTGGCAGCGGTGAGCACAGCTGGTGCAAGCATTTTCAGGGACAACCTTGCAGGGCAAGGGTGGGCCTCGCTCTTATCCGTGACCGTTCTCAAACTCAAGCTGGCTATCTACGATGCAAAAGAATTAAAAGACACTGTTCCAAGAGGGGCCAGCATTGAGTTCGTCTTCCCGAAACCAGTCGCGCAACAGATGTCATTAACCGATGCAGTGCTTTGGCATCGTGGGGTGTGTCGCACACTGAGGCGTGTCCGACGTGCCATTCCGTTATCAAACTGAAATAATGTCTGCAAGGGAAAAACATACAGAAGCTGAGGGAACGCAGACTTGTTCCATGCCGGTCGAAAGAACAGCTTCCCGAAGCCGACGCCCTCAAAGCGGATGAGGAGCACCTGCAGAGATTGTTTCTCATCTGGCCTCTGGGAACGGCCGAGCGATGGCGCCTTCTGGAACTTCCGGTTCAGGACCATCCAAGAGACTCATGGAGCTGAGGGAGTGGTATTGCCTGCAAGCGGGAGCCGGGAGCCTGCTGCCTCGGCCTCCTAGAGTTCTGTTGTAGATGGCACACCTTTAAAGATGCGGTCATGCACAAGGTGATGCGGATTGATGCTGACCAGTGATGACGCGCCTCCGCCTCCTGAGTCCTACGGTGTGATGGCTTCGCTGTTGTTCAGCACTGACAGAGTCAGCATCGATAGCTTTCGCATCGACGGACTTGAAGAAGCCTCAGCACCAAGTCATCAAACGTCAGAACCTACGAAGATGCAACTCTGGCCGTATTTCCGCCACTTGCGTGGCAGCATGCAATGCCCACCCGTCTTCCCCTCATACGAGCGGCGATAGAGATGTGCCGCGGAGACGAAGGCCACGATCCTTGCGGGACAATCGCGTCTCTGCGATGCCGCGATGCCGGAACGGGACGACGGGACGATGCTTCCAAAATCCATGCTTCGTGACTGCTCGGCTGCTCGGCTCCCTCTCTCCCCAAGCAAAAAGGGCCCCCTACGACAAAAGGCATCCCGCCACGGCTCAGGTAGCCGACGATGAGCAGCCAAAAGTAGAGGTAGCCATTCTTCCAGAGCAGCTCGGGGATTGCAGGGCGGCCAGAGTCATCCACAAAGTTCATGCCATAAACGCCGCACAGAAATTGAGCTGGACAAAAGATGGTGGTGACCAAAGTGAGAACCTAAGCTGCATGACAGGGGCCCTTTTCATCGCTAAGCTCGGGCTGTCTGCTCTTCGCCGATGCTGGGGTGCACACGAAGAGGATGTTGTTCAGGCGATCTGCTTGCTGGGCTCGCAGCAGCTCCTGATCCCTCAGCAGCTGGTCTTGCTCTTGCTCAGCCAAGCGATCGTGCATTTGCTGGATGCCTTAGTCTATGTAAGTCCACTTGAACCCAGCCGCTTCAACGGGGGACTTGGGCAAAAAGCCACCACGAACATGAGAGAGAGAGAGACAGAGAGAGAGAGAGAGCACGTGCTGACGAAAAAGTTTCAGTCACACATCTTAAAGTAGACCATCCACGTTAAAAGCCGCCGTACAGCTATTTCGCGCCATTGCTTCCAAGGTGCCCATGCACTTTTCGGCCAGGCGGCCCGAGTCGTCTCGTGCCTCTTCCAAGTGATCCACCACATCGCTGAGGTAGCTGAACATCCCTGCGTCTACTGGGATATTGCTAGCGCACTCAACGCAAGAGCCTATCGGCCTATTGCTTACTGGTCAAGAATGGGCCTTCGGAGAAATCCTCGTCGGAGAGCAGCCGCCGGACGACTCTCTGGAGGCTTTTGGCACGGCGATCTACAAGAGCCAGCTGCGTGCGGATGGTTGCCGCCTCCTCGCCCGCCGAATCGACCCTGTTCGATTGGCTGGCATCCTGCTCGAGGACTTGCAGCCGATTGCCAAAAGCACGCACTACATCACTGATTTCGTCAGCGCAGATATCCAGCACTGCATGCACGAAGAAGTTTGCCCGCCGCTCTCGCAGCCGCGACATGGGCTGTCGCAGCCGCTTCTCGATCTTCATAAGCTTCAGCTCGGGCCTTTGTAGCGTCGTAGACACTAAGGTGCTGCCCGCATGAGGCCACTCCTTCTCGAAAGACTGATCTTCCTGACAAACGGTGATGACCGTGTCCATGTTAGGCGCACCAGAGCAGAAAAAAGACACGTGATGTCCCAGGACCTCCACTGGTCCATGCTCCTTTCTTTGATGGGTCAAGGATATGCGCTCGATGGTGCCAAAGTAGTGGTCACCATACCGATCAATCTTGCAAGGGTTCTGCTGAATGGTATCCTCAACTGCGAGGGGGTGCAAGCTGTACTTCACAGCCAAAGCCAACACCACGGACAGTTCCAGCCCCGTGACGTGCACCCATCGCACTGCGGACTGCCCATGGGCGACCTGTGATGATCTGTGGCCGAAGAAGAACCGCCTGCATTGATCCTCCGGCAGTGACTTTGGTAGGTCAGGCTCGATACTGCGTGTGCTGTAGTCAGTCACCTTCAAGCACTTAATGGCCTGACAGTGTTGCTCCAGGCCCGTCACCAAGCGAGCCAAGACCGTTCGAGATACGATCGCCTCAAACTCTTGCAGTTGAAGACCCAAGTCCGCATTCTGGCAAACTGCCGATATTATCTTTTGCCGGATCGGCTTGCCTGGTTCTGGAAGCCCATAAGCCGCCAAGGCACTCGAGAGCTGTCTGCCCGTCTTTAGGAAGTGATATCTAGAAGAGTGTGCCTGGAAGACTTCAAAGATACGCTCAGGACTCAAATCAAAAAGCGATTCCAAAAGATCCTCCCGGACGTCGTCGTGGCGGTTGTGAAGGCTAGGCCCGACAAGCTGCGTGGCATCGAAGATGCATGGGCACTCGCCACTAGGCTCCTGCAAGCTCCAGGTGTTCCACAAGTCGCACCAGAAGTCGCCATCCGACTCCACGGTATCGAGGCGAAAGCTGGCCTCCGCTTCGGATGCTGACTGCTCGCGCTCGAACTCAAACTTTGGCGACTGCTTCTGCGCATCCTCCTCTTCGGCCTCTCGTTGCCATGGCGATCCCCCCGAGTTCTTTCCACGAGACCAGCTTAGCACACGCGCACGCTGCACCATCGATAAACCGAGCTGCTGCAAGTCTTCCTGGCCGATTCTTGAATCTCGACTGTCAACAACGTAGACCGGATGCAGCACAAGAAAATAACAGAAGTCAAAGCTCCGAGCAACAATGCTACACTGGCTATAGCCACCGTGTGTTTGTGCACATGGAATTGTTTGTCCTTGTCAAGGGCTGCCAGGTCGCATTCTTGTTGTATCCTCTCCTGTACCACTTAAGCGGGATGCGTGCTCGAGACAAACCCCAAGGACTCCAGGGTACTCTAGGGTGCATTGCGCCGTCCTGTCGCAGGCGTCGAAGGCTAGCCTGCCAATTCCGCGATATTCCGCGGGTGGGTGTCCCTATGGTTCAACCCATGTCGGGAGAAAGGGAGGGAGAGCAAGAAAAGCTAAACCAAAAAAGTAGTTCGTGGAGCTAGCGAGAAAAGATAGAATGAGAGATCGAAGGCACCTCAAATCTTCTACAACTCCTCCTGAGGACCCCAACTTTGCAAATAACCTCGCCTGCGACATATCGGGACAAAGCCGGCGGAGAATCCTTTCCGCCTCATTCTGTGCCGCATCATGCGGGCTTTGCCTTGCCGTGCATAGTCACACACGCACAAACAAAAACTGTCGCGACAGTACATCTTGCGAGTGTGGGATCATCAGCATGAGGGCTTCAACCCCCAGGACCGGAAGCACAAAAGCATCATGTGCGCAAATATCGTGCCGAGCTTCATAAGCAGGGTCTTCGTCCGGAACCGGTTCCTGGGAGATGTTAAAATTAACGCTGGAAAATACTCTGACGAGTCCAACCACTAGCGTCACTAGAATCTTAGATAGCTCTGACACGCTTCGACCACTTCATGTCTGAGCCCGTTACCGACCCTCGGAAACCTTAGGTGATAATACGACCAGCCAACCCTTAAGCGAGTACTATACTGCTCAAATGCCGCCCATACTCGCCTCCACATCTCCAAATGCCCCTATTGCGCGATTACAAGACCAGTATAGGATCAACCAGCCATCCAGAATGGGCACAAAGGTGCCCCAGCAGGTGGGCGAGCACGAGAACATGATCTAACAACATCCATGATTTGTGGATTAGCATAGCCGTGCTCTGGCGAAGCGTTTTTCCACAACCTGGGCACCCTGCTTGATCTACAAAGAGCAGTGCGACTAACTCGGGGCTTAAATCCTGTGATGATACTGTATTTCTCATCGCATCCACATTACAACCTGCAATGTCACACTCGACACCACAACCACGCATTCAACAAGGTAGATCAGCGTCAGCATCATCGCCATCACACTCAAGTAAGTTGCACTTTGCCGCCGGGCTGCAGAACTCTGCAAGACGGTCGAAGAAGAGTCATCGCGAAAAAAAAGTAAACATGATTTACGAACAACGCCGATTTGAAAATAAGGTTCCAGATGGAGACGATCCACGAGAAGACTCGACATGAGATCTTGGATCTGTCGGCAACACGTCATTGAACTCTGGTTCACTGCTCTACATATCCTCGCCTTTCCTACTTGTTCATCTTCTTTGTACCTACATAACGCGGGTTTGAATAGACATCTCTGGTTGGTATAGGCGATGCTGCAACATGACTTCGGAGCGGCATTTGTCCCAACAAACTATTCCCATTCTCTGTTTCTGTCGGCTTTGGAGTAGTCCTTCATTACAATACAAGTACTGCGTCGTATGCCGTGTTTTGCCTCTTTTTCTGATGCGGCAATGCGAGCACATTCTGCAAGCCTGTTTGCTGAAAAGCTTGGCTTTATGCGACATGTCAACACCTGACTACTGGTACCTCTGCAACCAAAGCCAAAACATGGTGGTTAAGGTAATTTCAGGTGGTTCATTTCTTTTTGCTTTTTGTCGACTCTACTATAATGTTTACCCCTTGAATGTGTCCGCCCACAGATATGATATTGACACGTAGCACACCGTTGTTCGCCGCATCTGGTTTTCAAACTCCCTGAGCCAGTTCTAAGTGGGTTTTTTCTAAGTGGGTTCAACTTCTAGGATTCCAGGCACATTTAGTTAATGGGCCACAGGGTGGCTGGTGGTATCATCACCCGAATCGGCAAGGGTTCCGATTTCCGCTAGCTTTTGCATTACCAGATGCAGCGTTCAAATTACGCCAGCAAAGCCGAGGCTCGCCATGCTTCGCAAACCAGCCTCGCTGGGCTGTCGTCCGACCGACGGCGCATGACGGAAGTCGTCGTCGGTGCTGGGAGAAGGGCTGGACGCCAGCGGACTGCCCTGCGGCGGCACGAGCTCCTGTGCCTTGCCATGTCCTATTGGAAGCATCGCTCCATCGACGAGGGAATCCGTTCAGAGACTTGGCAGAACGTCTCTCAGGGGTCCTAACACTCCCACACATTCTTCATGCCTCTAGGAAAGTATCGGAACGTGCTAGAACTGTTGCAATGATTTGTTGTCGATGTCTGTGCCCAATAGAGAAACTCATAGGCATTAGCCGGACTTATTGAGGTCTCCGGCTCTGTCTGATGAACAACGTCTCCAAGCAGCACGCTTGAGCTCGGACAACCCAGTCTTTTTGGCTCTCACACTCGGCAAGCAGGCGGGGTAGCAGGGGAGAGGATAACCAAGTTACATTCAACATGCTGCGGAAGAAGACTGAGTTGAAGGTAAGCTGAGGCTGAGACATGACAAATCCTGATGTGCCTCAACTCTCTGCATCTCCCGTAAATTGAAGGCGGGTAGCACATGCACTTTCCAGTTTGGCCGGGATGCAACTCCACATTCCTCCAAATCGTTTCTTCTCCTGGCACAATCTGAAAGGCGGCAGGCATGTCTTCGATGTGTCGACTAGCTTGGACAAAAGCTTCCACAGCAACCTGCTCGAAACAAATCTGTGCTGAGTCGCCCTACGACTTCGGTTGAATTCCGTGAGGCTTCCGCGAGAACAACAGGAAAATCCGCTGAGCTTAGGTGCCAAATGTTGGTGACTCTCAATAAGTCCGCCCACGACACTGGAGCGCGAAGCTGCATTAGGACGGCACCTTCGATGCGTGATGATGCGTTGACATCAATACACTCCAGATCACCACTCTCACAACGTTCGCAATACCCAATATCAACATCATCTGCATACCCTGTGTCTTATCTTACACTGCCTCGGCCGGAGAAAGCAACGTCTCTCGTTGTCAGGCCTATGCATGAGTGCCTGCATGCGCGTGGAAATTCTACACTATATCTGCACATGCCTACACACGAAGAGTAAGCCGGACGAGCAGAGACCCCTGTAATCGCAGTCCGGGACCCAGTGTTGGCGAGCTGCTGTCAGGAAGATTCAGCACCCAAACATGAACATATCTGTGCCTCAGCTCTCTCTCGATTGGCCAAGCCCGCCAGGACACGCTGCCCACACAACTCGAAAGCAAATCCATCCAAGGCTCCACAAGCCTTTCTCCGTCACCGCACCACGCGTGCGCGTCCCGAAGCAGCTTCCCTGCGCAAGTGCAAATCGTGTCGAGCATCGGAAGACAAAAAGAAGGAGGTTCAACAACGCGGTAGAGTAACCTTTAAGCCCAAGTTCGAAGTCTATGGCAGCACCCCCAAAGCGACAAGCGACCAACAGTAAACAGTCATCTAACATCATCTAAAGTAAACTCTCTGCGGCAGAATATATTGAAACGAGAGGAATGTCTTACTTGAACCTGGTTCCCCTGCCCACTCAGGCACAAGCTCAGGACGGCTTTCCATGGGAGTTACAAGCCAAGAAGGCTCTGATGTTCGGCTTGGATGCACACCCACCGCCTCCGCATCAAGGGTGTCCAAGATCTGATGGTCCTTATTCTCCTTGACCTAAGTCACTAAGGGCGGCTGCCTGCAACTTTGCACAGCCCTGTAGGACTCTTGCCACAGGCTTTTCCTCCTCCTCCGCCATCGTAGTCGTACGACCTTTGAAGCAGCTGCTCCGAGATACGAAAATTTCAGCGCTTCTCCGGGAAACAGAGGCATGCGCCCTCGCGGAGCAGCCATATGCGCCGGCAGCCCCACTGAGCCGAATTGCAGCAATCGTGGCTGATATTGAGGTGTTGTTTCCTCTTTGCACGGCTGTGCCATAGCCAGATGCTGCAAGACTCCAGCTGCTGCATCGTGGACGCTTTTTGGAACATTGCAGTCGCTCTTTCGTCGACTGCACAAACAAGCGTCTTGAATCTATATCAAACCTACACCATCCTACTCCGACGGACATCGGGGGCCCTACAAAGCCCGTCACGGAAACGCGCTTGCAGGTAGCACTTGCTTAGAGGCGTTCCGGGAGCCTGCCGAACATCTGCCAAGCATTTCGCCAACACTTGGTCAAACATCGGTCAGGCAAAAAATCCAGCTTCACGGGTGCACGCTTCAGTCACTTGACTGGCAACCCGTGGCTCACAACCGCTCTTTTTTAATGGCTTGCTTCAGCAAAAAAGGGCCTTCCCACCTATGCCAAGACCCTGTGAGAGAGGCAAACGCTGTGCAGCCACGGGGTTTGGTAGACAAAACGATTGCCGGTGGGCCCGGGCCCCTGGGCTTAAATCAGTTCTCTCGCTCAGCCTAAGCCTTCTAAGATTGCCTCCGAGAGAGGCAGGCAATAAAATCGTGGCCCCGACTCGATATCATTATCTGCTAAACATATAGCAGCGTCTTCAGAGCTTTAACACTGCCAAGCTTGATGCCCCAAGGAGCTTCAGATCCCGATGTCGGGGATGCAAAGATGTGTCTATGTACTCCGGACATTTGCTAAGCTGTGCTCCGGACGTGCATGCCAGACATCAAACTGCATAATATATGCGCATACGTGCCCAGATTTTGGGAAAGGTGCGCATAGAGGCCTGAACGCTCGCAAGTTCAGATTACCGTCACATGTATTTTCAATGATATATTGGTAGAAATAAAGTGCGAGAGAGAGTGAGAGGGAGAAACAGCGAGTAGAATATGAATATCTACAATATTCCTTGTATCTGTCTATCTTTCTTTCTGTCTCCCTATCTATCTACTCTGATCGAACCCAATCTAACCTGATCTAATCCACGTACCTGCCTGTCTGTTTGCCTGTCTGCCTCTCGCTTTACCCATCTACAAATCTACCGACCCATCTGTCTGGCTATCTATCTCTCGATTTGCCTTTCTATCTTACCGTCTATCTGCTTATCTACCTTTCTGTCTATCTGTCGATCTGTCTATCTATCTACCTATCGATCGATCTGATCTCTCTATCTATCTATCTATCTGTCGAGCGATCTCTACCTGTCTGTCTGCCTGCTTGCCAGGCTGGCTGTCTGTCCGTGTACATTCATCTCGACCTGTCTACCTGGCTACATAGCTCACTCACTCAATGCTCACTACTTACATATGCATTATGCATCTGATTATTTGTAGATATACTAAGACGCATTGATTCGCTGACTTGCATGTACGTAAGCCCTCCTTTTTTTCATGCGCGCACACACACACACTTACATGTAAGCCTGCTGTGCTCGTGCGATACATCGAGTTTGGGGCAGCCAGTGCTTCGAAGACTTCAGAGGCGCTGCTCAAGCAGCGTGGGCCACGAACCAGGGATACAAACACGACAGGAATATGACCACAACTTTCCCACAGCCTCAGGGCCCGGTGGCCTTCGGGCAGTCCTGGCTCCAAGCGCGCGGACAGTTCAAAATGCGACTCACATGCCCAGCCGCATAGAATGCCGACAGATTCTACGGAAGTCCGGCGATCCGCACGATCCCAACCCCGTAGCAAGGGTGTAGGTTACCACTCGGGCACGAAGAGCTGCCGCTGATTGTGGTCATATCTAGTACTTCAGCAATATTACCGTGATGATGCAGTAGCATGTTCCGACACATCGGACGCCGCCTGCGAGTGCTTCTTGATCCACCGCCAAGTCAGGTTTATGCGGGGTCCTTGCGGTCAATAGCACTGCATGAGTTCCTCTCGCAGCCTTCAGCCCGTATGGCACCAAGACCCCTTCCAGGTGAAACAGGGGAATATGTTCACATAACATCTCAGCCATCCTCACACCTACCTGTCTCCAAGGCCTCTGCTCTACTCGGGCCCGGGCCAAGATCATCCGCCTCTCGCGGAACTCGGTGCATGTAGTGCTTTTGCAGCATCCCCTGCATCCATGACGGAATCGGGAATTGGAGCTGAGAGCTCCCAGAGCTCCCTGATTCCCCCGAAGCACCCCGGTGTTTGCGACTCGCTCCTTTGCTTGGACAGGCAGAGTTACCATTGAAGCCCGCTGTCCTTCTCGTCGCGAAGCTCTACACTTTGAGATGGATTGCAGATCTGTTACCTTTTTGTAAGGAGTGTTTCGTGAAGTTCCACCTCGGTGATCCATGTCAGTCTACTGAGTCTGCTGCATGGGACTTGCGAGAGTGAGTCGACAGTGCAGCTCCCCAACTCAAGGTGGCCATGGCCTCCATGGTGGCCAAGGCGCCTCACAAGCGCGCGCTCAAACAGCCGTGTTGCCTGCAGAGTTTACTTACTCTCCAAAGCTCTCTTCGCCTCCCCACATTGCTCGGACCGGACAACCGCGCTGAAAACAGTCGCGAGTGGCCGTGGCCGTGTGACGCTTCAAGCCGAGACACCGTTTCCGAGGTGAAGGCGCTCCTGGATCTTCTCACCCGCCTGCGCGCCGCGCCCCGAATCGCCCGAATTGGACAGGGCAGGGCGGGCAGGGCTTCAGGGGATTTCACTGATTTCACGTGGAGGTATACATGCATGCCATCATGGGGGTACAGTCGGTGGAGCTGCCATCGCATTTTGCGGAAGGGACATGTGAGGCACACAGACAGGATAGAAGCATGAGGACCGCCCTTCTTGTGGCTTGAGGCCGTGCACAAAGAGGCAGCCGCCAGCTAGCGAGGAGTGCTAGACCGTCCTCTGGCCAGTTCTTCCTCAGATCGAACTTCCTCTGCTGCCCAAGCGACCTCGAGAACTGAAAATCGGCAGACTCGCCCGCAGGGAATCTGCGCTGTGACATTGCTCTAGATTTATGGCTTTGTATTCTCTGCGAGGGGCACGATTCTATAGATATTTATTTTTACAATATATTTACAATAATTTTATGTCTCACCGAATCTGCGGTTTATGCTTTTTTTACAATTACCTTAGAATCACTGTTTGTTTAGCAAACCTGGATTTACATTTTTTACAATTATTTTACAATTTATTTACACTGGTTTAATCTGTCTAATTAGTGATTAGTGCCCCAGTGACCGCGCTCACGCTGTGAGGTTCCAATGGGTTGTGTGAGGAGGGCAGGGAGAGGGGGGGGGGGAACTCCCTGGCCTGAGTTTT
>BGNK01005518.1:1840-21840 GCA_003297005.1 Symbiodinium sp. clade A Y106
CGGTGTCTATAGTGGTGGAGGAGGCATTGCCAGCCAAGTTGCCGGGTCCGGCCGAGCTGTCGGATGAAATTGTCCCGGAAAACATGGAAGAGTCTACCCTGACGAGATCCGGCGAGGACGAGGGAACTCTGCAACAACCGGAACATGATTTCGAAGAGAACGAGGACGAGGACCAGGAAACTTTGCCGGCGCTGCATTGTGTGGCTGCCGAAGTCACGTCAGCAGACCTGGACGTGGAGAGATCGTGCAAGGAGTTGGCTGCCAAGATTATATTTCTCATGAAGAAAGGCGGCAAAGACGCAAGCACCCTGGAGGCTGANCAAACCTGGTGATGCGACTTTCATGCTGCCCTGAGTCCTTCTCCAGCTATTTTCCTTAGGAGATGCGATGTCTGCGTTACGCGTGTCTGCATTCGGGTTCGTGGCCCCTATCTGGTTTCAATGTCCGACTACGGTTTCGATGTCACGAAAAGTGTTTAGATATCATCTTTCGATGTTACGGAGTATTTTCTTGCTGGATTCACTCCTTACGGTTTTCGCCTTGGGTATTCACTCCTGACGGGTTTCGTCTTGGGTGACAGTTTCCTCTGGATTCACTCTTTAATGTTATTCGTTTTCGGTCTAGGGTTCCTGCTGGATTCACTCCTTAGGGTTGTCGTCTTCGGGCAAAGGGTTCGGCTGGATTCACTCCTTAAGGTTTTCGTCTTGGGAATTCTATTCATTCGTTAGGGCTTACGTCTTGGTTAGTCTTTCCTGCTAAGGATTTTCGTCTTCGGTGAATGGTTCCTGCTGGATTCACTCTTTCAGGTTTGACCTGGGTATTCACTTCTTAGGGTTTTTGTCTTGGGTATTCACTCCTTAGCGTTTTCGTCTTGGCCTGCTGGATTCACTCCTACAAACAGAGAAAAGACTAGAATCATCATAAAAACAAGGACCCAGATCAGCACACAACAAAAGACAAAAATGAACTACTTTCCCACCAAGGCGACCCGCCACTCTCTTAGGTTTGAAAGAGAAAGGGTGTTGGGCGCCAATGGGATACGATTCATCGAGCATTCCGATTCCTCCCCGAGGTTTCAACGCGCTCATGTTTCCGTTGTCGTAAAATCCCCCGACCTGGACATTAGCCCGCATCCCGGCCTCATTCCCGAGCCCTCTACGGCAAGTCTTTAGTACCTACGACAACCGCTCCCGGCTGGAGGTCGAAAAGTGTTCGAACGTGCCGGTGAGTGTTGAGCCCGCTGCTACCGGTGCCATTTGCGTACGGCCACAAAGGCGAGCAGTCTGTGAAACTGGCCGTAGTGCTTAACTGGACACGTGTTCCCCTTCACGCCATGAAACATTGCTCTTGATGGTGGTGGCTGTGGTGCAGGTGAGCTGGGTGCTTGATTGGTCTGCAGCTGACGTGGCGCTGATACCTGTAAAGTAAAGACAAGCCATGTCGAATTATACTTCCCCATCACCGCCTGCATTGGCGGTCGACACCTGTGGCATTCCCAATGAGTCTGCGCAAACCCCAGTCTGGTCTATGCCTCCAAGTGCTCCTCCCGTAGCCATAGGTTCAAAGCCAATTCCACCGGCTTGGCCTTGTGCAAGTGTTGGCGTTGAACCTGGTGCCTCCTGATCCCTCCGGGCAGGTGGGGATTGCAAAGGTGGGATGCACTTCGGCAATACAAGTATCAGTATTAGCATTAGTAGTAATACTAGCAGTAGCGTGTATACTGGTATTTGTATGAATATTACAAGTCATGTGAAGACTACCATGAGTGTTCGTAGGAACATTAGTCTTCATACTACTTATTATTTGTCTCAATACTACTTTGAGTATCGGGGTATCAGTATGCAGACTAATATCAGTATTAGCATTACTACTAGTACTATTTTCGAATACTTGTATCAAGACTAATACTAATATGAATAGGAATGTTTTTCATTCGTAGGATCATTGGTTTTAACACAGTTATTAGTAACAATTAATAGTGATACTCATGTACATACCAATGCTAATATTAATACGAACACTCATATTGTGTGAGGGTTTGGTGTTGTCGATTCTATATAGTTGCTCACCTCACCGAGCGTATTGATGTCCCGAGAACGGAGGCACAGCACTGTTTTCTGGAACCAAAAAGCCTTCAGATGGTCACTGTTGCATATGCGGAACATTCCTCTGACTGCACAGACTCCCCCTTCTGCAATCCGCAGAAAGAGAGTTTCGTGAGGGTCCGCATCAGGTTGATTCCCTTCAGCTGCCTTTCGCAGCTGGTTCAGAGTTGATTTCGTTCAGCTGTCGTTTGCAGCTTACTCGAAGACTCAAGGCTAATCATCCCAGTGACCCAGTGTTGCGCCGTATGAGTACGGACGCCGGGAACAAGACGCAGCTCCGTGCGTCCTCTCCACTCGCGATCCGCCAGGGTCTGCGCGGGCTTGGACATCTTCTTGTAGTTGTCGCGCAAGATCTTCACCTCGCCGTGGCAAACCTTGCAAAGGTTTGTCTGTCGCCCGTTAGCTGGTCCTGGATATACCCTCCGGAGGTCTGACCAGAAACAAAGAGCTGAACTCGCGAGTTAGGGTGCCAGCGGATCACCACACCCTTCTGCTCACCCCATTCCCAGCGGTCACGTTTACCGCTGGGATCACGGTAACTGTAGGCCGGCACCATCGCCGGACCGCACTTCCACAGTAGGTTCCGCAGATAACACCGTGGTTGCAGGAATCGGTGGTGTCTGGGGACGGCGCTCTCCAGAGATACGGCTTCGGTTCCTCAAAGTTGTGGTCGAGACCCCTCCGAAAGGTCCATCCCGGCTGTCGATCATCTCCTCCAAAGCCAGACCTGCTTAGCGAAACCTCCGCCGAGCGTTTGCGCTCTCGATGCCTGCAGGGAGAAGTCACGAAGTCGAGGAAGCCCTTCAAGCACCCCCAAATCGCAACCACGGCGACCACGCATAGGAACGTAGTAGTCGCCACCTTGGAGGCCGTAGGTCTCGAGGGCAGCGCCATCCTTGGAGCTTCGCTCCTCCGGTCCGGCGGCCGCTCGAGCGGAGCTTAGCAGAGCCCTTGTGGCGCTTTGCGCTCTGTCTCCGTCTTTTTGAAGGCTCACGAAGTTCATCCGCTCCACCAGCTGACCAAAGCGTTCTGCGGCAAGAGCCTTGGTCCCAACGTCGGCGGTCGTAACCTGGCCGTCAATGTGGTAGCGCTGCCAGTCCTCCTGCTCCAGCAGCTCGCGGATCATGTGTCCTCGGATGCTGAGATGCCGAGTTCGCCAGGAACCGGCGGCGAGTCCGAGTAGATCACCTTCTTCACCAGGGCCTGCTTCCGGTAGTCTCCCAGCAGGACCCCCGCGGCGAGGTGCTCGGTCGCCTTCATGCAGTTGGAGATCAAGATGGCGACCAATTCACTCTCTGCAGTAGACATCGTTGCTCATGCTAGCCCACGCAACTAGCCCCCCATTGGCCAGGATCAGCACACACTGCTGACTCCTCTCGGAGCCTGGAGCAAAGGAAGCATCACAGAAACCTTCCAACGTTCTGGCCTCCGGGTCGACTGGGGTCTTATAGTACATCAAACCGCCCTTGGGACACCTTCGCAGAGACTCTCCAAGTGAGCGGGGCGCGGGAGATCGCCTGGGACAGCACAATGGTGGCATAAGCCAACTCCGGCATCGTCCCGCCAACCACTGGATCAGCGCGAAGTTCTCCGGGCGCAACTGGACGGGGGCTGGCACCTCCTCAAACCCCTCCAACGACTGGTAACTGGTAGCGGCTAGCGGCCTAAAAGGTCCTGGATGTAGCTATCCTGGGTGCTTCAGGTGTGGCACAGATCTGAAAGCCATTGAAGGTCACCTCATCCCACTGGGGTTCCGTACACTTCCAGGTAGTGGTGAACATCCGCGCCACCTCCTCTGCGATCCCAGGCTCTGCGGCGATCAAGAGGTCGTCCACATAGCAGAGCTCGACGACCGCCAACTCGAAGGTACCAACACCCGAGGGCACCAAGCTCACTTCACCTGCAGCGGTCCGCCCACGTAGCTTGCCCATCACCTGGACCCTCCACGTCGGCTCCTTGCACACACCCGCCAACAAGAAGAGCTTGGGAGCGAGGACGAGGGTCGGGCGCTGCTCCTGGAACAGTAGCGGCGCCAGTAGAAACGCCGTTTTGACATCCAGCACACCAATCCTCCACCCCCGCATCGCAGCCTCACGTAGCACCAGACGAATCAGGACTCCATCCGGCTTGGCGGCATACTTCTGCTCTCGGGCAACAGACTGCGACAAAAAGTTCCCACAGAGCCTCCCGGTGAAGGCCTTCTTGGTGTGGACGGTCTTGCCCGGAACCAGGTCGAACTCCTTGCCGGCAGCACCGCACGTGCACAACGTGTCCACATCCCACGCCTTGCACACACAGTTAGCGCCTAGACTGGCTCCACCACCAGGCTGAGAAGATTCCAACGTCTGATCCTCCCCCAGGCCCGGACTGGCTCCACCACCAAGCAGAGAAGATTCCAAAGTCTGATCCTGCCCCAGGCCTTGACTGGCTGCACCACCAAGCTGATAAGGCTCGATGATCTGATTCTCCCCCGGCACCTGACCACAATCAGGACAGGAGGACCAAGATTCGCAAAACTTCCGAATGGCCCCCTTAGATCTCCGCACACTTTCATCGCCCCCTTCGTCTTTTCGCTGCCACCGTCACCGCTGTCGCCTGCCACTCCTCCTCCTTCAAGCCGAGCTTGAACACCCGGCGGCGGCAAAGGAAAACCCAGAGCTTGTAGTAGATCACGATCTCGGTAGGAACAGTTGCCCGAACACCCCACGGTGTAGGCTGTCAAGGTATAGCGAGTACCTTCCCAAGAGCGAGGTTGGTGTAGGCGACGAGGGGCAAAGGTCACAAGGTTGTGGTGTGTGTGGGGAAAGCGGTTCCCGAAAGCCAACGTCCGCGCGCCTTAGGTCTCCGCCACAGTAGGACCCAAGTCCCACGAGGTACGCCTTTTCACCGACTTGGTTGTTGCTGTCGCGATGGCATTGCATGGGGTTGTTGAAGTTGAGCGACAGCGTAGAAAAGGTAGCCGGGGCCGGTAGATGACGCTTCATTGCCTCCACAAGCAACTTGGTAAGAGCGGGTCGCCTCCGAACCCAGTTCGTAGCACCAACCACTCCTCCATGACGAAACATCCCCGCCACGTGCACCGAGATAAAGGAGCTTGGTTCAAAGGCACCTTTGCGTCGATTGGGGACGACTATGTCTGAAAGCCACAGTCCATCAAGAAGTTCCTCAACGGCCTGCCAAGAGAAGTCCCCTGCATCGAGGAAGGCCTCCGCGAGCTCCTCATCCTGGAGGGTGTGCTCATCGTCCTCCACCTCAAACTTTGCCACCACTGGACGTCTTTTCACGGAGACGCCGACGTGCCCCGGGCTCTCCCGAAGGCGCTGGAGGAGCATCCACCTCAGAGACCTCCTTGACCTTTTCCACCGCCACCATGGTAGTGATGTACTGCCCTTCGTCGGTGCGCACCAGAAACCCACGAGAGACGTCCATCCAGGGGCACAGGATGCGGGCAGCGACGACTTTCTCGACGAACTCCTCCGTTTTCATCTGCCATGACCGCTTCTTCACAAAGACCTTGGTCCCAACACGTGGTAAGCGAGGATAGCGACCGCCCAGCTGTGTTACCACATCCCACTGTACTCTGGCCACATAGTGCCTCATCGCAAAAGACCACGACGAAGCGTTCATGCCGGAGGCGATCAACCTGGTCCTTACCGCATTTTTGGCCCGACCCACCAGAGCCTCCACGCGGCAGTTCTATTTGTAGTTGTCGCGGCCAGTAGTCGTACGGATCAGCCCTCGATCGGCGCATAGGGCACGAAACCCCTTGTTGATGAACTCCCGGCCGCAGTCAGTATGCACCCTTTTCACCGTAAGACCGAGCCTTCTGATCTGCAGGAGAACCTCCTTCGTGTACACTAGCTAGCGTATCCTTCCCGCCACCTCCCACTACACCTCCGGGGAGTTCGTAGCAAAGCTTAGCTTCGGCTCTCGGACTACCAGCAATAGCACTGACAGCACAAACTCTCTCTTTTTAGCGTTGTGGCGAAAGTCCCGTTTTAGCCCGGAGAAAATCTCTAGCTAGCTGATCTCCAGGGTGTGCACAATGGTGAAGTGGCCAAGTCCTTGCTTGTTCTTCAATGTGGTGGTGCCCTGCAACTTGTCCACAACCCCATAGTACTGCGCCATGCCACGGATTTCTCTGTCACGATCTTGTTCGCTCATGCCGGTCGGCCATCCCATGAGAAGCAGCTGGTTTGACGCCTCAAGTTCTTGGTCTCTGTGCAGAAGTGAAGCTGTTTTCGCGGATTTCCATTCAACAGTGTTCAGTCTGGCATCGTGCTTCAAAACTGTGGCCTTCAGCGTGTCATAGTCTGCCTTCGTGAGTGCTACTGTTGTTCTCGCAGCTAGGGTGGCTTCGTCCTCCTCAGGTTCTGGTTTCTGATTCTGTACTTGTAGGGCATGTGCTCATCCCGTCGTGGCGCGGGTGTGAGGGCTGGGGGTCCTGCCTTGCTAGTCTCGGTCCGAAAGCCTTCTTCAAGCCCGTACCATTGGTTTATCTGAGGCGCGCCGCGAATTGAGTTGCTGGAAGGAGCCAGCCCTTGAGGAGGTTGCCAGTCTGGAGGTGACAAATGAGGCGGCAGCTCGTACGGATGTGCGTCAGGTAGATCAATGGGTGGAGCAGGGATTGCAGTCATACAGCTTCCAGGTAAGTGTGTGCTCACTCGTAAATCGGGCACCGGCAAACGTCGTCTGACATGCCCTTGCAGAGTCCTGTAGAGCTGGGAGTTGAGCCTGGCATGCCATTGCAGAGTCCTGTAGAGCTTGGGCTTCAGTCCGACATGCCACTCCAGAATTCCGTAGAGTTGCCTGACATGTCAGTGCCGAGTTCGAATTGAGGTGGCAGACGGTGGTCTAGGCTCCGCGTCTTGAAGTGGGGTCACAAGTTCTCTGATGCCACTGGCTGTCGTTTCGGATGCGTGTATGTTCCGCCATGACCGTACAAAGGCTTGTAGGGAGAGTCGTTGTTTAGCGTGCGGACAAAGTGGGCACTACCGACCGGAGAATCGGCAGGTGCAAGGAGCAGGGGACTCAGGATCTGCCTCCGAGGGCTCCCCGAAAGGCGGGGCTCCGCATCAGGAAGTTCGTCGCTCCCTCTGCTCGAACTCCCCACAATCTGAACGCCAATGCCGAAATCCAAAGGACACTCAAAGCCTTCTCCAGGACTAAGGCCCTCCGAAAATCCGACAAACTCTTCAGTGCCCAACGGCTCCAGTGGCGGCAACTCAATCGACCCTTCAGACCCTTCGCGTCGGTCTACTTCCGATTAACTGAACTTCCGCATGAATACGTTCGGAATGGAAAGGGTTAGCCACTGGCAAAACTTCTGAACTCGCCACCGGCAAAGCTTCTGAATTCGCCACCAGCACAGCTTCTGGATTTCCCACACCCGGAATCCCTCCGGACTCCAAGGTGCCTGGGCAAGCGTCCTCACGGAACGCCCCCTGAGGGACCGCTCGTGTTTCACAGGCTTGACTCAAGGCTGTATGATATTCAACTTCTCGAGCGGCCGCTTCCTCATCTGGCTCATCTCCTTGCGAACTCCTTCTTCTACGAAGGACGGTATCCATGGGCACGTGACTTCAGACACGGGTTTCGTCTTAACGCCAGTCTCAATCTTGACCCCGTTAAACCTATCCTACGGCTGATAACCTACTGGTGATTAGAACCAAGTATACGAATGTAGACCTACCAAAAGGACGATGTCAGCTCTGCACCTACCACTGAGATGAAGTCTGAACTACAACACAGGACTCAGGCCTACACTTTTTTTCCGAACAGAACAGCCTCGTCACAAGACACAAGTCCTACTGTACGTGGAGGGGCCACTTACACGCAGTTATTATTAAGAAAGCCAGTATTTTTCAATAATTTATCAGTTTCTGAAACTTTTGAAACTATTCAACCCATTAAAGAACTAAAAACCTGTATTCCAATTATTAAACACCAGTATGTTTAAGCACTGTAATAATTCTAAAGTTTGACAAACTATTAAATGGACGAAAATCAGTATACTTTTTTAAAGTAGTTTTAAGGGTTTTAGAGATTTCAATCACTGTTAAATTATTGAAAATCAGTTTTTGTTGCTAACCAAATATTTCTTAAATTATTGAAAAGCCAGTTCTTGAAATAATCGTTGAAAACTATTAAAACTATTAAGACAAAAAAGACAATATTTTGGAAAAACTGAATAGGTTGAAAAGCATCGAAACCATTAGATGGTTAAAAGTCCAGTATTTTTGATGATTTAGCAATGAGTTGTAACAGTATCAAAAACTATCGGAGCTAGGAGCTCCAACTCGTTCACTGTGCTGGGCCCCTCCTCTCGCTGCTGTCTGCTTTGACTCCCGCGTTAGCTGGTGTCCCTCGCAGTGGTGACAAGGTGGGGCGCCAGTGATTGTTGTGGTTGTGGTTTGTTGGTGAGCATCCCCCCCACCCCCCCCGCCCCACCCCCCGCCCCGATGGATGCGTGCAAGGTTGGTGAGCTGTGGTTGTTTTCCCGATGCCCCATGGTGGGTCAAAAGCGCCACAAAGGCCTGTTCTGGTCTTCGCCACTCGGTACTATCTTGCGCCTCTGTAAACCATTCCTCGCCGGCATGCCGGAAATGTCGGTTAAATCGCGCCGCGTGGCGTGCGCCGTGGGTACAGCCTAGATTTTTCCAGAGAAGGATGTCTTTTGTTGCTCCTCCGGCCCGGATCGCATGCCCCCAAAGCCTCCACTCTGCGGAGGATATCTTTTCCCCTTGAGGGACCTCTTGTTCCACTCCACCCGTTGCTTGTCTGGCTTGCGTGTTTTCCCGGTCATGTTGGCCGCACGCAAGAGCGTGTCGTGTACCGGCCACGTCTCACATCCCCATAGCGCTGCAGTTGAGCGCGCGGCTTGGCAGGAGTGTTCGCTGCCAGGATCTTCTTGTTGTTTGCATAATATGCGGTTCTGGCTCGGGTGTGCATTTCGGCTGGGTCTGAAACTGTATGACCAACCACCGTCGCTGAATAAAGGTTTTGGTTTTGAGAAATGTGATCAACCGCCATCGCCCATGGTGAAGCGGGGTTAAGAGGTGTGATCAACCCGCTTTCGCCAAGCGAAGAGCCGGCAAAAGACATGGCTAGTGGTGTTCGCCTGATAAGGGGACAGGGTTTAAGAGTTAACCATTTGCAAAGCGGTGCAGCTTTCAAGAATTGCGATCGACCGCCATGACCGAAAGAGGTCCGAGTTGTAATACTGTAAGAGATGTGATGAACCTTCACCGTGGCTTCACCACTCGCAAACACTCGGTGAAGGCAAGCGACTGTGGCATCCACCATAGTTTTCCCACCAGAAAGACACGGAGCAGGCAAACGGCTGTTGCCTTCACCGTGGTTTCGATGCCAGAACACCCTGTGAAGGCAAGCGGCTGTTGCCTTCACCATGCTTTTTGTGCCAACAACACTTAGTCCAGGCGAGCGACCGTTGCCTTCACCATGGTTTTGGTGCCAGAAACACACTGTGAGGGAGAGCGGCCGTTGCCTTCTTCACCACTGTTTTGGTGCCGAAAACACTGCCTTCACCTGGTACACAAAGCTGCCCTGCCCTGACCTGGCCTTCCTCGCCCCTGCCCCTGTTCCTGCGGCTCCTGGAACGGGACAAGAGGGCGGCATATCACATTTATCAACCCGACCCTATCATCAGGCGGCTATGGTTGATCACAGTCGGGTTGACCCGGCTGCTGGCCTTCAACGTGTTTTTCGGCACCAAAGCCATGGAAGGTAACGGCCGCTTGCCTTCACCGCGTGTTTCTGGCACCGCGGCAACTTTGGATTGCCTTCGGCGTGTGCCTTTGGCGCCCAAACATGTGATGAAGGCAGCGACCGCTTGCCGTCACTTTGTCTTTTTGGCACGAAAACCACCCTTCGCCGTGTGTTGTGGCAGAAAAACCCTGCATGCCTTGTTGTGATCCAGCGCCATACCCAGGGGGCGGGTGTGATCGACAGCCATCCCCTAACGAAGGGCCGGTTTAAAGAATGCGAGGAACCAGCTGTTACTGATCGCCCGAGGACGAGGCGCCTGCTGACACTTTGCTTACAAGCAACCGCCATCGCCTCACTAGCCTATCCAGTAGCCTAATGAGGCGATGACTGCGAGAAACTCGGTCAACTGCAAGCGCCACTGCACGAGCCGGTTTTTAGACGATGAGCTACCATTCTAACTCAGGGGGTGGCCGCCGGGTGGCCTGGGACCTAGGGCCTAGGAGCGCTCCAAGTTTGGAGTTTCAGACACAAACTCGGCCTGGACATGGGAGGTCGCATTCTGCAGCTGTCTGCTCGCCAGCTTCAGATCCTCCTGCAAGGTCTTGAAATCGGAAGCCTGCAGTGGGCAGCATCGAAGCTTCTGTGACGCAGCGACGTGAGCTGCATCCGGGCAGCTGTTTCGTTCTTGGTCAGCAGCTCCAGGGTCACGGGGCCATCTTTGCTGGCGATCTCCGCGGTGAGTGGCGCTCCAACGGGCGGCAGGATCCTGAGACTGAGTGGAGACTCAGAGCTCAGACTGCTCAGAGCTCCCACCCGAAGAAAGAAGAGACTAAGAGAAGAAGAACGAACGGAGACGGAGGAGCGCCGGGAGAGCGCCCTCGGGGAATCTTCGCGTCTCTGAGGCTTCGGCCGGAGGTCTTTCAGCTTCCCAAGCAAGACCTCCCAAGAAACAACAACAAACGCACAAAGCACGGCTCCCTTCTCGGCTTCGGCTTCGACCGGCCTCCTTGTAGCGCTGGAGCTCTGTGATTGGAACCTTCCCGAGGGTCGCCCCCTCCTCCGCCTCCGCCGGCAGCTGCCAGAGGCTTCCAGAGCTCCTGAGCGGGTTAAAACTCTTTACGCCCGGGGCCCCGGCCCCACTCGACTAGCTGAGAAAGCTTCAGCCCGGTTAATTCAGCCGAATCGCAGCCGCAATCCCTGCTTTAAGCCAAGCCAAGCCAAGGGCCAAGGGGGCCAAGGGCAAGTCAGCAAGTCCAGGCAAGAGTCTCGTTGCTCAGCGCCCGCCGGAAGCTCGCAGCCGCCGCTGTCAGGTTCACCTGAGGCGGAGCTCGAACAAAACCATACAGTGGCAGTATGCTGTTTGGCTGCAAAAGGGGATGCGGTGCAAGGGTCCGAGAAGGCCCAGGACGCGAGAGTTGAGGGGCCGTGGAGTCGTGGAGTTGGCGGCGATGCGGCTTTTGCGGGACTCGCTGCTCCCGGCCTCCAGATGCAAGCCCAGGGTCACCGCCTTCAGTGCTGTGATGCCTCACGAAGCGGACAAAGCTGCTCTCGTTTCGGCGGTATCAGAAGGCTGTGACGGCTCTGAGTTCAGGCAAGGGGCCGGAGCGCGCAACGCTCGAGAGCTGCTCTGCAAGCCTGAAGACTCAGACAGCGAGGCAGTGAGGCAGCGGCACCGCCAAAGCCCAAAGCCGCCAATGGGGCGCCGTATGGGGCTGGCACTGCCCATGGGGGGGTAAGCGGAGCCGCCGCGCGAAGCGCCTCGTGATTTCCTCCTGCTTCTCCTGCTCGGCCAGGAGGCTCCCCTTCACGTCTTCCTGCGCGACTCTGCCAGCACTTTCCAAGGGAGCAACTCTCCTGCCAGCCCTTGGCGTGCCTGCCAGAGGCCGCGGAGCCGCAGAGCTTCCTCCGCCCCTTTCGCCACCTGCGTCAAAGCACGGAAGCAACCGTTGGGCAGGGGGTGCTCAGAGGCTCTTCTTCTTTTCCTGTCCTCCTGCATGGCGTTGCGTAGCATTGTGTCGCTGCAGATTCAAAACTTCTGTGCGAGAGAGAAAGGGAGGCAAGAAGACGACGTGAACAGATAGGTTCCAAGACCTCCAGGCCTGTGGTGCCGACAGCGGCGACAGGACATCAACAAGGCTCCATCTTCAACGACTTTTTCCAACCGTTTCAGAATCTTGTCGCAACCGTTTCAGAATCTTGTCGCGTTGACGACGTGAAGACGGATGTGCAGTACAGGCTTGCGGGTGGTCGGGTAATGGGTAATGACATCGTCCTTTCGGGGTAGGGCCCCGAGGGGTAGGGCCCCGAAAGTGTCCGTGCCTGCTGAGCACTGGCTTCCGCCACGCCGTCGGCCTCAGCGAAGATCGCACTCAACTCTCTTTCTCCTGTGTGCTTTGTCGTTTCGGGGTCCGGCGATGTCTTCCAAGGTCCTGAGCTCAGATGGGCTCAGTGCGACGACATGTCGACGTGAGGACGGCAGCTTGCGCCGCTTGCAGCTGGGCATCTTTGAGAGCTCCGCTGCTTTCTCCTCCAAGGACTCGCTCTTCTCCAAGGCCGCTTTCTCTCGGACGTCGACCTCTCGTCAGAGCCCCCCCCGCCGCGATCTGGGACCCCCCGCCTCTGTTGCCTCTTCGATGTCGCGGCTGGTGAGCGTGGCTTCCGAGAGCGCCCTGTCCATCGCTGCCAGGGCCGCCGTCGCCACATCTGGGAAGGGCCGGCCACTTCCCGCACCCGCCTGAGCTCAGACTCAGACTCTGCAAAATTTCAAAACGTGCACTCGACTTCGCTTTTCCAGGCTTCGCCTCTTGCAGCGCCTCCAAAGCCTCCACTAGAAGCGTCCTGCGTAGGCGCAGCGGCCAAAGCCCCAAAGCTTCTTCTCAGTTACAGTGAGCCCAGTGAGCCCAGTGAGCCCTGGGGCCCGGTCCTGTTTCCCTTGAGAGTCTGGGAAACGGAGAGGGAGAGGCGCTCGTTGGGAAGCAAAGGGACGGCCTCCACCGTGACGTTGTTCGTTCCTCGCGGATCCGCAGCTCTCAGAGCTCTCAGTCTCAAACCTGCCTAGGGCCTCAGCTCCCCTCAGCTGTGCAGCTGAGCCTCGAAACGCTGCAACTTGGGGATTTGGATCGGAACTCGTCGCTTCGATCTCTTCTGGGTTCTTCACGTGAAGAACTGTTTGTGCTCCTGGGATCATGATGTCGATCCAGCTCGCGCCTTCTTCTGCCGCCTTTCTTTTGGGAGCTCCGCTTGAAGCGGTGCTTGCGGAGGCCGCGGAAACCGCAGGGGCCGGGGCCGGGGTTGCAGCAGTTGCAGCCTGAGGAACCTCGGATCGAGGCCGAGGCGGATCCGCCGGCGGCTCCGGCTCCTTGGCAGTTGCCGCCCTTTGCTCGGCTGTGGTCGGCTCTGTGGTCGGCTCTGCGGTCGTTACGGCTTCAAGAGGCCTCTGCTGGCTCGGAACGCCTGCAGGCTTTGACGGCGGCTCCTCTGC
This sequence comes from Symbiodinium sp. clade A Y106, assembly GCA_003297005.1. Lineage (NCBI taxonomy): Eukaryota > Dinophyceae > Suessiales > Symbiodiniaceae > Symbiodinium > Symbiodinium sp. clade A. Next base: position 15,155 of record BGNK01005518.1, read on the forward strand.
CGGCTTTGCCTCGGGCATCTCTAAGCCAAAAAACTCGGAGGCTGCGTCTGGGTCTGGATGCGTGGAGGGCGGAGGCGGAGAGCCACTCGGCCCTGAAGTCGTTCTTAGCGTCCTGATGACCGGCGCATCCAGAAGCGAAGCCTTCCGCTCCATGCGAAGGATTTCCGGCTCTGATTTCTCCACTTGCAATGTAGATGGCGATTTTCTTTTCCATTCCATCATCCACTCCGATCCAGGTGCAAAAGTAATGGACGCCACCGAGGGGAGTTCCTTCAGAAGCAAACGTGAGGTGTGCGACGGCGTGACGCCTGTGAGTCTGAGGCCTCGGCTTGAAGAAGACCCGCAGGAGCAGAGGGTGTCCTGAGCTTCTCAAAGCCGCCAAGAGCACAGCAGAGCACAGCAGCCCCGCCCGCCCCCCCCGTCCCCCGTGCTGTCCTTTGCAACAGGGAGGCGTCATCACAGGCCTCGTTCTTCGAAACTCGAATCCGAGCCGCTCTAACACAACCAGCAGCCCAACAATGCTGAGCTTTGCTTTTGAGCAACACCCAGGACCCAGAACCTCCCCATAGCATCACAACTGTGATTGCAGAGTCTCTAAACTCCCAGGTGAGCTTTTGGGAAATACAGATGTTGGACAAAGTCTGAAGGGCAATCGTAGCACTGAGTCCGAGTCTGTTCTTTCATCGACACTTGTGGACTGATTGCGGTTCCTCGATGACCGTGGAAGAGACAACTCTCCGAGCGTCTGTGAGCCACATGGACTTCTTCCATGCTCGCACAATCTTCATGGATTGACAGACAGATTGCCACCATGCATCTTCCCTTCGGAGACGTGCGAAGGAACACACGGACTTACTCGGTTCACGGCAGATGGGGGAAAAGCTTGGCCGCATCCTTTAAAGGATTGTCATCGAGTCATAGGAGACCAAGCCGTCCAAAGCTTGGCGCGCGCATCAGCGAAGGACCACTCCAACCTCACCTTCCAAGCTGCTGCGCGGCGCTTGGAACCCCCACATCGAGGACCAGGATCGAGGAGGAGCGATACCCCCAAGCCCGGAAAAATACGCCCCGCCGTCGGAGATGAGGGCCGATTCCCCGAAAGGCCCGGGCCCCAACGTTTCCACCGTGAGTCTCAAGGACCCTCCGACTCTAGCGAACCAGGCAGCCTGGCAGCCTTGGCAGCCTGTGGAAGTCGGCTTCGCCCCATCGGCTGCGCTAGTCAGCAAGTGCCGAAGTACCGTCCTACCCTATTCTGCTGCTCCAGGCCATGTCCTGAAGACGTGTCGAGAATGTCTCTCTTCATCTGAGTGCCTGAGAGAAGGCAGCTGTGCGGCTGCGCGTGAGCCGCTACTGGTAGCAACCACTTTCCTCCCGATTCCTCCGTTGACTGGACTTTCAGTGCACGCTCCCTCCGCATCGGCAGGTTTCTGGAGCGGTCGCTCTGGCGGCGGGCTGCTGGCTGCCGGCTGCTGGCTTGTTGCTGTCATTCTGTGGAAGCCTTTCGCGAATGCACGCAGCGACATATCTGGCTCAAGCCTGACAACAAAAGGCAAAAGGTGTGACCTCCTGAGATTCAGAATGGGATGAGATTGCACGAGTTACTTTATAGAGGAGTTTGAGGGCAAATATTGCCTAAAAGCCCTCGCATGATGGAAGAGGACTTGAGGACTTCCTCCCTTGAGGCGTCTTCTGCCGATAGGGGGGTCCGAGTCACTCCGATCCGGGCTTTGGGCCCGTGCCTGCTGTGCGAAGACGGTCTCCGAAAAGCACGTCACAGCCTCGGTGCGCAGTCGCTGCGTGGCGTCTCGCGGAACTGACTCGGGTTCCGGCAACCTGGAGGATCGCGCAAGACAGGAGTGAATTTCTCATGGACGTGCGGGGCCGCGGGGTTGAAAGATGAAGAAGGGCTGCAGGGTTTAGGGTTGGGAAGCACGAGAATTGTAGGACTTGGTCTCAGAAGATCTCTGCCTGAGCCCACACATGTTCAGTCTCTGAAGCTATGAGCCGACATGATGCGGCGCATGGTAAGTCGAGCCGAGCAAGCCGAGCAAGATCAAGATAGGCTCCAAGGCTTCCTTCGCAGGCGCCAGCTGCTGTGTCCGTGTCAGTGAGTTCCTGGAATGACAAACAAGAACAGATAGGTTTATGAATTATGGACTTTTTGGGTAGAGCTGAGACTTAAGAGCGGTAACGAGTGGCAAGAGGGAGGACTTGCCGACGTTGGAAGCGCCGATGAAGGCCACCTCCGGCTCAGAGCGGAGCTTTCTTGCGCCCCGTCCCGAACGCCCGTCCAAACGCGGGGCCCGTCGCCCTGCCTCAGGCCGCTCGGGCAAAGGAGCGGAAGTGGTTTGGCCCAGGCCGGGATGGCACCGGGCCCGCTGCCTCAGCGTGCTCTGCCCGCTCTTGGCTCTCTGCTCCGCTCCGCTCCGAGGACTCCGAGGCCAAAGCCTCAGGAAGCCCTGCCAGGGCCCCGCCGCGCTTTCGAACACCGAAACCGGGCGAGAAAACACAGCCGTTCAACCGAAGAGCTGGCTGTTAACTTCTTGCTTCCTTAGGCCTTGTGCACGGCAGTGGCCATGCGTCCCAAGGTGTCGCCTCAGGCAGCCCGGCGCCGCGACCGCTCCGAAAGTCACGAAGAAAGGATGCAGCTCCTGCCTCTGCCATCATCGACTGCGCCTGTCTTTCACCCATCAACGCAAACGAATCACGTAACAACGACTGCAATTCCACCTCTTCGGCCGTCGTGTGCTGGATCCGAGCCCGCAAAGATTGCTGGGCGGTGCTCCCCACGCTTTAGCCTCTATAAAGCACTCGTGGTCATGGGCAAACATCCGAGCCTTCGCTCCTTCTAGGCCCCGTGCTTTGGGAGCTTCACATTTCCCAACTGATGCAAAGCGATGAACTCCTAAGCACCAAGAGCGGCACTATGTACAGCAGCGACATTCTTCGGGACGGAAACGTGAAACACCTGAGCACTGACGTCCTTGATGGCCTTCGGAGGCTCTGCTTGGGCTCTCCTGCAAAAAGGAATCGCAGACAGTTTTTATCACTTTCTGCAGAGTTTCAGTCCTCATGCGGAAGAATCCTGGCAGCGGAATGGCCTCGACAGGGACAGACAAAGAGACACAGAGAGAGAGTGAGCTCCGCATGGATGGCGTTAGCCGGGGTCGGCTCAGAAGCGCATCGGAACCGGCTCCGCCTCGATAGATCCGGCGCTGGCAGCAGGATCCGCAGACCAGCCGGCTTCATCCCAACCACCCCAATCCTTCCGGAAGCTGCTCTGAGAGGGAGCTACAGAGCTACATCGTGTTCAAGCCCTCAACACTCGGCGCCGTGTGCAATAAAAACAAGCTTCGCGCACTTTTTTCGTTGTCGTCTGGTATGTCGCAGATGGCCCTGTGGTGTTCAAACGCATCTACACCGGCCAAATACACCGATCTGCTTGCTCAGCAAAGACGGCATGGTTCCCAAGCCTTCTCAACTGTAGTCTGACCACATCATTGCTTTATTGCGTTCAACACAGAGCCGGAGCAATGCATGAAAGTCTCAACACTTTGGTTGAGCATCCGCTGCGTCGGGTGAAAGCCTAGTGGAACGCACTGTGGACATTTACCAAGGTAAGATACACGCATGAATAAGCCGAAAAGGTCGTAAGCATGATGAACACTTTGACAACACTGCCGGATTCAGCTGTCTCCAGAACTAATGATTGACTAATGATGCTCATCGCGAAGAACATTGCGCCAGCTTCGGGGCAGCTTGCCAGTGGAGGTCACGAAAACGTCGTGACCCCCACCGTCAGTCAAGGCTGCGGAGACGTCCGGCCGACAGATCACCTGGCAGACACCAAACACAGGTTGGAGGCAGCACTAGGTCACTAAGTGAAGAGGATTGAATTGAATGTCTGGATATAGCTGCACTGCCAAGAGCTTCTGACAGCAACTTTATTGTCAATCTGCTAATGCCGACGCTTTGCATTCATGCCTCCCTCGGGCTCTGAAGCCATCTGCTTCATGTCTTCGATGGCCACAGCCATCCAACAACCGACCACTCAGGACGGAGCTTGCAATTATCGGGGTTCGGCTGACTAAAAGGCAGGCGGTACACTGAGATCACTCCACCGAACCACTGAAGGAATTTCACGTCATCCCACACCGTCAGCTTGACGTCTAAACAGAAAACAAGCACCAGCAAAAAGCAACGCTCTGGTGCCTTGAGCTTGCTCGAAATCAAAATTACCACCTCGAACACGTAAACATCAAGCTGAGCCGAGCCTGCCTTAGCATGTAAACAACGGGCTAATGCGTGACACGGCTCACAACAGAGCGCTAGGGACGAGCGTCAAACATGAGCGCATGCGAATCAGAAGGGTGCCTGCTTCTTGTTCTTCGACTTGTTGATGGACCAGCCTTTCTTTTTACGCATGGGGGCCTCACCCAGCAAGCAAGCAACCAGCTTTGCAACTCCACAGCCACTTGAGAACGTGTGAGAAGACATGACAAACTTGCCTCTCAGCTGCGTCGTCAGGTGCGATCAGGCTTTCCGTTGTCTCCCCCGGCCTTGGTGTCAGACCGCTTCAATCCTTTTGGGACCTTCAGGCATCGGGTCCTCTCGGGTTGGCACTGCGGATGCAGGAGCGACGAGGTGGCATCAAACAGCGCGGCAGCGGGCCACTCTTGAGTCTGAATAATTCATGGCTTCAAAGGCATGAGCCGAAGCAGGTGCAGCTTAACGGCTTAGCGGGCGGGCTGCGTGCGAAACCGTAGCACACAGTACAAAGCCAAACTCTGCAGCATTTGCAACCGCACCTCCGCTGCCAAGCGAGCCTTCTCCAAAACGTTGGTGCCCGGATTGTCTTAGAGGCACAAGGCAAAACGAGCAACAAACAAGGCGAATCTAAGAAAATCTAAAAGGAGCACAGAAACAGAAAGAAAGCGAACGAGGGAGAGAGGGGAGGGGAGGGAGCCTGGTGCTCTTAGCCACCAGCTAGCATTAACAACCGTCCCATGCAATGCAACGCTCAAATCACGAGTGCCGAGAACATCGGCATTTGCGGGTGTTTTGTGTGTCGAGGTGCAACGAGTACAGGTTGTTCAGATGTTCCGCGACTGCGACTTCATTTTTACCACCACCACCACGACAATTTCTGTAGCACTTCTACTAGTGTACTCGCCCTGCTGCTGTTGCTGCTACTACTACTACTACTACTACTACTGTTGCTACTAATGCGACGGTACTTGTACTGCTACTCCTACAACTACTACGACGACGACAACAACAACTGCTGCAACAGTAGTTGTTGTTGTCGTCATCAACTACGACGACTACTGCTGGCAAACCTACTCGTAGTGCTACCACTACGACTAGTAACTGGTACTGCGACAACGACTGCGACTACGACCACGACGACAACTACGACTACGACAACGACTACTACGAAAACTACCACGACGACGGCGCTACTACAGTAAAACAACAACCAAAATTATTACTATTGCGACTACAACTACAACAAGCACACCCCTTCGTTCTAGCCTTCAAGTCTTGGACTCGTAAAACAAACAAAACACAAAAAAAGCGCACCTCCTGGAACAGTAAAAACAGCTCAACACACGCGAGAAATAACATACTCAGACGTCACCAACCAAAGCTGCTCCTGCTACCACTACTACTATTATTACTATTACTACAACAACAACAACAACTACTACTACTGATGCACACGGTTGGATGGTTGGTGGAGGGTTCACAGGCGGTCAATCCGAGCTGGACCTACCAACAATGGTCCCGCGAGAATCAGAAGGTCGAAACCTCGGCACAGGCTCCGTTGCCCTTTACGGCGGCCCAGGATGCGCTGCAGACGATCATCAACAGTTTCGGCGGACCTGGGGTACTCTGAGATTCCGGGCGACAAGGCCCTGACAGAAAAGATCGCGAGCGAAGTCCTTCCGTTCGTTCTAGGGCTGTCGATGCGGGGACAACAGGCGGCTCATGTCCACCAGGCCTTACGCCTCCTGAGAAGTGCTTCCTGTTTCGCCGTGTCCGGCCTCCGTGTTCGCCCGGATCGCGGGGAGCAATCCCACATGTCGAAGGCTCTCGAAACCTCGTACATGGGGGTCTCCTTCTCGGATTGGAAGCCCCGCGCGCAGCCGTGGCAGCGGTCCCAGAAGCCCGAGAAGAGCACTCAGCGCGAGGAGCACTAGGCCTCCCAAGGCGTGCTGTCCAACTGATCCTGCATTATTCCGGCCTCCTACACCCAAGGGTTGCCTCCGTAATCCTCCTAATGTTTGCTATCTCAATGCCACTTCGCAGGCGTTTGCGTGGGTTGGGCAGCTGACAGTGGATGAGGACTCTTGTTACGGGGCAGCGCGCGCAGCCATGAAGCCTGTTCTTGAAGCGGGCAGGCCGTACTTGCCGGAATGCTTGGCATGGCGTGCACACTTAAGGGATTGGGATAGGTTAACTCAACAGCAAGACGCATGCCAATTCATGACGCATCTCCTTGCAAGTGCACGACCTAGTGCGTACTCGGGCTGCTGGCAAGCGCGCCTCACTTTGCGCTTTCAAGTTGTCGATGGAGGATCACGGGACGCGCCAATCCGACTTGATCTACCAGGCGCCGCGGACATCACGCTGTTTGAGCTGTTGCATCACTGGCATCAACAGCACACCATCCACGCACTGCT
>BGNK01005518.1:26840-29921 GCA_003297005.1 Symbiodinium sp. clade A Y106
TTGGCATTGTTTTTACTAAATCAGCTTACTCCATGTGTTTCACTCTCTCGGACAACATTTCCCAAACAGTTGTCATTGTCATGAACAACCATGTAAACCTAATTTCTCTTACTTTTTGAACATCCCCACCTGTACTTGCACCATCACCAACATACACAAACACGCTTCACAGAACGATGGCTTATTCAGCTAACATATTACATATGTTCTGCAAAACTAGCTGAAAAGGCTTGTTATTGTTGAAGGCCAAAGAGAATTCAACATGTTTTGACTGCATATCAAGCTTTGTACTCTTCTTGTTTATCTTGTTTTTGGTATTTGTTTTAAACGAGTCTGCCGCAGTTCTTGAAGTATTCTGAGTTTAGTTCATCTTAGTTTGTACATCATCTAGGTCATGTCCATCCTATCGAACTAGAATGTGTCACGTTTGCAGAATTATTGTAGACATTTCGCACCTAATGAACGATGGCCACTAAACACTCCTGTATGTCAGAGTTTTGCGCTGTGAACGGCTGATGTTGCACTGGCTAGGGCTCTTTACTGCAAGCACGAGTTAAAGCCATACAATGCCACAATGAAAACACAACAATTAAAGCCACCCCCCAAATGCAAACATAAAACAGTATAATTAGCATAAGTAAGCATATTATACACTTACATCCTTTAATGTGTAAGTTAAGCCAGTACACGTTCCGTATAAAACGAGCTTCCCTTGGACAAATCTTCAAAGGTAGACAAAGAGTATAGTTCCGTAAATGATGAACAGACGAAAGCAAATCAATGAAGCGGTCTTCTATAGTAACGCTTCAAGCCGACATTAACTACCAGTTGATTAACTGAGCGGTTGCCAAAACCTCTTTTCAATCCGTTGACGCTAACAAACCCTTGCGCGTTTATGGCGCGCGCAGCTTCCGTGGAACCAACTGTCCCTTACGCGCGGCCCCTTAAGTCTGCGCTTAAGCTTGAAGCCTTACGCGCGCCCTTGCGCAGTTCATGTCTTTGCGCAGGACAGAAACCCAAGTTTGCTGAGATTCTCTTCCATGCAAGCGATTTGCGACATACGGTACGGCAGCAAGGCTATGAAGTAAAGGGTGTTGGGCGGAAAAGTAACGTAGCTAAAATCGTTTGTTGGACTATCCAGAATGATAGCAAGTTTCGAAGCAGAGTTGCTCGGTCCAACAGATTGGTTGGAACGGCGGACCCGCTCTCCGAGTAAATGCAAAAGCTGGTTGACGTCTGTGGCTGTGGCTGTTTCGCAATGTGGCACCATGAAAGCAGTGAGATCCTGAAGGAGTTGGCGTTGAGCGCGCTGCCCGAGCTTTGACCATGGCTTAAATTTGGGGCTCATGTTGCTAAGCACTGTCACACAACAGAGATGGTGGATTGGTGGAAGTTGGAGGGCGCCCCATGAGCGCACCCTTGCGCGCAGAACCCAGTGCAAAACTAATTTGGCGGGTTTCGGATCTGCGCTTCATAATTCTGTAGTAGCAGTAGTAGTAGTAGTAGTAGTAGGCGCCCCCCCTACCAACCACCTCTCTTACATACTTTTTTCGCACACATCCGTTTTACTCGGTATTTACATCCAAATTCACTTGCGAATTTGCAAACTCGAGCTTCCGATTCTGGACTTGCATTTTGGGGGCAGGGGTGAAACACTGATGTTACACATCCAGGTGCATTTACTGTCTCACGTATCACTTGCATATATCTATGCCTGTTGCTCAAGGTTCTAGCAGAGTACTGACTACAGCTGTGCGCCTGCAGGAANCTGTCTCACGTATCACTTGCATATATCTATGCCTGTTGCTCAAGGTTCTAGCAGAGTACTGACTACAGCTGTGCGCCTGCAGGAAAAGAGACTCCTGTGAGCCTGTGTTCCTGTACGCCTTGCGAGGGGATACACGCCCAGGTTACATCTCAACGTGGTAGCGGAGCTCCCGGGATCCCCGGTGTGCTTCTGTTAAAGAACGGACTTGACTGTTGTTCCTACACTCGCTAACACTCGGACACTTTTCCTATTGGGGGCGTCGTGTCCTGCGGGTCTCGAGCCTTTACGTCGCAGACGTGGAAACGGCTGTTCCTTGGCATTTACATACTGTACCTGCAGCTGTGCTACTGAAGGGGAAATGTTTAACACCCCGCCTTCGAAGGTAGTGCCGGTAAGNTTTACATACTGTACCTGCAGCTGTGCTACTGAAGGGGAAATGTTTAACACCCCGCCTTCGAAGGTAGTGCCGGTAAGTTCCTTACCAAACTGGCTTCGACACTTTCCTTCACAAGCTGCATTCCTTGAAAAACGTTGTTCCTCTTCGCAAACGTTTCCGTTCACTCACAATCCTCTCCAAGGTTGCTTTCCTGTACAAAACTTTCACTGCTACGTTCCTGAACTGTTACGTTCTTGAACTATTACGTTCTTGAACTACTTGGATCATCATCCTTTTGCACTGCAGAAACAAAAGACTTCACTGCGGTTCCTGCACGCTTCAGCTCTCACACTTCCTGCTCTTTTACTGGTAGGAGGGCTCGTCGTCGTCCTCCTTGATCTCGATGACCTCGTCACTTCCTTTTCCTTTGTTCTTTCCTTCTTCTTCCTTCTTTCCTTTTCCTTTGGTGCTTTCCAACCACTCGTCTNCCAACCACTCGTCTCTCATCTTTTCCTGTGCCTGGCACTTCTGCTTTCCTGCTCTGTCCTTTGTTCCTTTGGCCCATCCTTGGCCAGTTCCTCTGAACCAGTACCAGTACTGCGTTTTCCCGTTCCACTTCCACTGGTAGTTGGTTCCTTGAAAACTGTAGACTGCAAACCAGTCTCCTTCGTTCGCAAAACAATCCTCTCTTCCTTTTCCTTTTGCGAAACTTCCTTCGTTGATCGGGNCGTTCCACTTCCACTGGTAGTTGGTTCCTTGAAAACTGTAGACTGCAAACCAGTCTCCTTCGTTCGCAAAACAATCCTCTCTTCCTTTTCCTTTTGCGAAACTTCCTTCGTTGATCGGGCCCACTGCCGACAGGTGTGGATCCTGTGTTCCTGGCTTCTCCTCTTTTCCTGCTGCTGGTGTCTGTTCCTCTGCTGCTGCTGCTGGTTCC
>BGNK01005519.1:870-12784 GCA_003297005.1 Symbiodinium sp. clade A Y106
GCTCGTTGTTCGCCTTGGAATGGTGGATGCACTTCCCCGATGAGGGTGCAGGCGGCAAGTGCAACAAGGAGCTTCCCGGCTCGATTAGGTTGATGGCCGATCAGAGCTACAAGAAGGCACTGAAAACGACCAGACCTGCTGCTGGCTTGCATGTCAATTCCCTTCCTGCTCAGGTTCTGGAGCAAGTGGATTCCCCGCCGAATCAAGCACAATGCCTTCGTGCTCTCCCTGTGGGCCTGCATTTGGCTGCTTGGTACCTACCCTCTGGGACGTCCGCTGAGCGAGGGGTGGCGGTTCATGTTCACTGTGTCCTTCTTCGCTCGCATCGGCTACTCCGCGGCCTGGATGTTCATCACCAACTTCACTCATAGCTTCCAGGCGGCTCCAATTTGGGATTATTTATTTTGAATTGAGTTTTGCTTTTGGTCTTAGAGAGGTCCGAAACCCTAAACTTGCGCCAGGGTACCCCCAACCGAAGCCCCAACACCTGAAGGGCAAATTCCTCGCACTAGCACTCTTTTACCGCCCGTGGCTAGTATGGAAGTCGACATGAGTACCAACATTATTCCACAGGTTTCCTTGTTGTTAAACTTAAGACCTTAACCCTAAAGATGTTACATCTCAGGCTTGCCTTGGAACGAGTTCCTGGCACAGGATCCAGGCCGCACCTGGCCTGTCCTTCATAACGTGATGGCCATGGTTCTGGGAGGCGGCTTTGGACTCTTGAGATGGCAGCAGCTGTTCAGGGTTTTGCAAGGTGTCATGCAGAAGAGTTGCAGGAAAGCACCGCTGGAACGAGATGCTCTTCCACGATGCAACTGGGCTGTTCTAGAACTTGACCGTGGGTACACATGTGGTCAACAGTTGCGTGCAGTCCGAAAAACAAGTTATGTCGTATCAGTTACAGCAGTCCGAATGCTACATGAAAAAGGTCCGGAACCCTATGCAAGGTTGCAGCAGTCCAAATACCTAAAAACAAGTCCATGCTTAGTGAGCCTAGCAGTAATTTTTGAAAAAGCACGATTCACGAACCTAGTTCGGTGTGTAAGTTGGTAAGTGGTGAATGCCTCTCAACCCTCTCCGTCTGGAGACCCTCAGGATGGCACCGTTCATATGGGTAAGGCCGATAGGGCCAACTGTTTGCACAGCTGGTGGGGACAACTCCTTACGGATCGCCGTGACCAGCGATTGTGGCTTGTTTTGCCTGCCGCTGCGCCCCATCTCCTTTGCGACATGATTTCTTGCATCGAGCAGGCTGGGGTGTGGCCGCCGTCGTGCCTGCATTGGCGCACCGTGTGCATTTTTGAGGGTTCCGCCAACGGTGAGGATTCGCGGGCCAACTTGCTGTATAGAGTGAGTGTGGGCTTCGCACGTCCCATCTTAGTTGAGTCGCTTTGTCGCTCCTTTGTTCGCCCCCGGTCAGGGCGGTGGTTTTGCGGCTCGTGACCCGGAGTGCTGTTCAAAAGACTCACGGTGTGGCGGTCGCTCTTGAGTTGGAGGCTTTCGAGAGTCTTGAATTGGAGGTTGTGCTCCATGCCCTTGCAGGAGGCCCGTTTGCACGCAGTCAGTATCGCTTCCCCGGTGTCAAAACAGCTTTGTTCTGTGACGATCGCACTTGTGTCGGCGCCGCTCTCCCTGCCGTCATTGCGATTGTTTCTGAGTGGGATGAGTTTCCGGCGTCCAGATCTGGGGAAGGCTGCGGCGACCTCTCTGCATGGCCGTCATCCGGCGGTGAAAGGTGAAGGTGGTTCTTGGATTCTTGGGGCCGTCATGGGCCTTTCTCGGCGGCGGTGCTTGCATCACCGGTCGCTTACTGGGCGTCTTGACGGGCCGTCATCAATGCTTGGTTAAACGGTGCGGGCGTTCAAGCTGTCAGCTTCAGTGCCACGTCTTCTGGAGTCACGTCGCTGACGCCCGGTGTTTTGCTACCGGCCGTGTCTTGGCTGCTCTCTGCCGTTGGCTCCGGTTTCGTTCCCTGCCGGTTCCGAGTCCACAGGCCCGTCAGCCTGCCTTGATGAGTCAGGTCTGCCCCTTTGGGTTGGTCTTGCCAAGGCTGAGGTGTGTGTGTGTGGCAAGGGACGCTCTTGACGTCCGTTGTGCGGTGCGACAGCAGGCTAGGTGCCTGCGCGACGTGCGTCTGTCTTGGCGCCACCACTCGTTTGGTGCATTTATAACTTCCAGTCGTGCCCGTAGGACTTCTCAGGTCGCTCAGGCACAAGGCCTTGACTCCGGCGACTCGTCAAACATTTGAATGGTGATGCCATTGCCTGTTTGTGCGGCGGTATGCATACGCACGCTTCCCGCAAAGGCAATGGGGCCCACCAAGAGTTTTACTGCTGTCTGGGGCATGCCGATTTACGTAAGTTACGCAAGGTTCCTCGCGTTGCGGGCGAGTTAGCTGTCTGTCAGGCAGGGTCGTGAAAAGAGCGCTTGGTTGTCATGGGTTCGATTCGCCACAGAGACTGTCAAAACAGAGGCAAGCGACATGGCTGGGGCAGAGTGCTTGCTGTGTTTCGGGTTCCTTTGTAGGCCTGCCGGTCTTTAGGGTTTAGGTCTTCTTTCCCCCCTCACCGCTTTATCTTTCCCTTTGCTGCAAAGCACAGAAAATAAGGTCAGCATGAACCCGTGAACCCGTGTCAGGTTGCAGCAGACCAAGCGCCTATGGTTTGCGCCTACCGTCGGCCCATGCCCGAGGCCTCTTTGCTTTCCGATCTTAATTCTTGCCTCGTCGGTGTCGGTTCTCGGCCCTGGGTTACCCACTCGCCCGTTGCGCCCGTTCTGGCGGGTTTGGGTTTCATCCTCACTTCCGGGATGCGCGAGAGGGGTTCTGTCCCCATTGACGGTTTATGGCTTAACCAAGCTGCTCATGCTGGTTCTCCTCAGGGCAGTGTCTGTCTCGACAGGTTTGCCGATCCACTGCGGATTGGGATAGGGTCGTTGCTAGTGGGCTGGTTGACGGCATCTGGGCTCGCTGGTCCAACGATGCGGAGTGTTATCTTGTCCAAGCGTGGGTGTTGAGCACGGAGTGTTATCTTGTCCAAGCGGGGGTGTTGAGCACTCAAGGCGGTCAGCGGCCGCTTGGTTCCATGCCTACGCGGTGTGTCATGGGGGTTCCGGCTACGGCGTTGGCCAGCCCGTGCGGGAGCGCCAAATGCGTCGCCTCATCCGCCAAATTCGCGAGTGTCGGGTCCGAGGGTCCAGGATGCCCGGGATGCTTGTCAGCAGCTTGTCCTCCTCAGGGTCACCCACGCGGTTTCCCGTGCCAAAGGGCCTTGGCATCATGTTCGGGATCGGTGTTGGGATCTGCTTGAGGCTTGGGCTAACAAGCTTCTTCAGGACACCATTAGGACTCGGCAGGATGCTGCACGGCAGCGGTGGCGCAGTAAGGTTCACGATCTCAGTTCGGCGTGTAAGTGGGTTAACGCCTCTCAGCCTCCTCCCTGGTTGGTTAAAGACCCGCGCGACGGCACTGTTCACGCTGGCAAGGCTGCTTCGGCCAACTGTTTGCGCAGCTGGTGGGGCCGGGCCAACTGCTTACGACTCGCCGCGCCTCCTCGGCGACTGTGTTGCAAGAGTACCGCGAGGCTTACGATGACAACTTTCGGACTCCGGTCGGGCGCTTCGAGCCTTCTGCTCTTACCCTTCCTGTCCTCCGTTCCATCCTCGGCCGCATGAAACGGAAGGCCGCTGGTCCGGACTGCCGACCTGTGGCTTGCCTTGCCTACCGCTGCGCTTGAGCGTCTCTGCCAGGTTGTTTTTTGTGTCGAGCGTGCGGGCGTGTGGCCGCAGTCGTGCTTTGCACTGGCGCACCGTTGATAGGTTAGGCCCATCAGTATGGCCAACATGCTGTACGGAGTTTGGGCTTCCCACGTTGCGTCTCAGTTGAGTCGCTTTGTCGCTCCTCTGTTCGCCCCGGGGCAGGGCGGTGGCTTTGCGGCTCCCGACTGCTGACTCTTTTGCAGCACCAGTGGCGCGGCCAGATTCGGTGGACTTGTGTTGGCGGTCGAGTCGCCCCGCGACGCCCGGCTGCCGCAAGGCGACCCCTTTGCTCCTTTGGCTTTGGCGGCGGCCCTCCAGCCTGTCTTTTCTCGTAGTCAGTCTCGCTTCCCCGATGTCAAGCAAGTCCTCTTCCTTGACGATCGCACTTGCGTCGGTGCCGCTCTTCCTCGCGTCCTTGCGGTTGTTTCCGAGTGGGATGAGATTAGCACTATCTCCGGTATGTGAACGAATGCCGAGAAGACCCAGATCTGGGGCCGCACGCAGGCTGCGGCAGTTTCGTTGCACGACCGCCACCCGGCAGTCCAAGGTGAAGGTGAAGTTCTTGGGGCGGTCATGGGCCTTCCTCGGCGGCGACAGGCTGAAGCGGAGAGGGCCCGTTTGGATAAGGTTCCAAAAGCATTCGCATCGGATTACTCCCCGTCAGGCAAAGCTTCAGGTTCCAAGTTGCCCGTGCGATGGGCTCATCACCGGTCGCTCTCCTACCGTTGGCGAGTCCAACCACTACTGGGCTTCTTGGCGTGCTGCCATCAAGGGTCGGTTAAATGCTTCTGGGCGTGCGAGCCGTCAGAGTGCGCTGTCGCGTGGAGTCACTTCGCTGACCTTAGTCGGCCACGTCTTGGCCGTCCTTTGTCGTTGGACCTGTTTTCGCTCTGCTCGGCAGCTCCTGGTTCCGAGTCCTCAGGCGCCTTAGCCGGCCTTACGGCCCGCGCGGCTCGCTCAACGTCCGGTGCTCGATGCAGCAGCAGGCCAATGCTCTGCACGAAGTGCGCCAATCGTGGCGCGAGCACGCGTTTGCAGAGTGGATGGATTCGAGTCGCAGAGACTCCCAGGCGGTTGCCCAAGCGGCAGGTTTGAGGTACTCCGATGTTCTGCTTGATAGGCTTCGGAGGATAGCTAAGGAGTTGGACGGGGATGCCTTGGCATGTTTGGTCGGAGGCATGCGCACCGATGCTTCTCGTAAGGGTGCCGGAGCACGCGAGGGCTTTTGTTGAGACTGCAGTCAGGCGCAGGGCGCCTGCTGCCCGAGGGTTTTTTTAGTGGACCTGTCGGTCCTTTGGGTTTAGGTCCTTCCCCCCGCCTGCCTTTCCCCTTTGCTGCTAACCCGTGTTGGGTTGCAGCAGACCAAGCGCCTAAAAAATGAGGTCCATCACGCCTTTCCAAATGCCGTTGGCACGCTGAGCCAGCGCGGTCGCTTCCACGGCTGGGAGAAGGTTCTTTGGTCGCAGCTCATAGAAAGCTTCCGTCACTTAGACGGTCGTCACGAAATTTTGAACCGTTTGAAGCATAAAGCAATATCTCCAACAGGACATCGGAAGTGGTCGGATGTGCCAATTCGAGGTTCATGATGCAGCGGCAGAAGTCCTGCACCGAGGGCTGTGGAAACCCAATGGTGATGAGGACGCCTGCGGCCCTCAAAATGCTGCATTTTCCTGTGCGTGCTTGACAGATGTTGGTGCTTCAGGAGACGCAGATGCAGAAGACTCAGAAGAAGCGCTCCATGATGATGCAGCAGGGCAAGTGAGCAACTCTTACGTTTTCGTTTTTGCCAGCATAGGGCTGCTCAGCTACGATGGCAGCCTGGCAGAAGCCTTTCTTGTACAGGGCCTCTTGCGAAGGGCCTAGTTTGTACAGAACCTCTGAAGCATGTGAAACGAGGCAAGTTCTCAGTTGCGCTTCGTTGGACTCGTTTCAGGAAGGAGCCTGGACAGGAGGCCCGAAAAGTTCCTGGGAGCACGTTGGTTCGGTTCGCAGGATGGAGGCAGTAGTGCTCCTTTCGTACATCTTGCTCATGGATGTTGTCGACTTGGTGCTACCGTATCACATTCTGTGCCGTTGGGGAGCCCCGCAGTCACGAGACGCGGACAGGTCTGGGAGAACGCGGTGCGCCTCTCCATGAAGCACGCGCCGGACCGGGCGGAAATTTTGAGACGGAACATGAGGGAGGTAAAGCGAATCGTAAGGGGCCTGTGTAATCCACAGACTCTGCGACGGTGGCGTCAAAGGAGCGCTACTCCGAGATCGTGTCGATTGTCTCGAAGAGGTTGAAGCTTATCCAGCGCTTTGAGGCCAACTCCTCTGTCCTTGTGGATCCGTCGCGACCTGCAATCTGCAAGCGACAGGCAGCTGCAGAGCTTTACGAAAGCATCGACGCTTTCCGCGAAGCTGTGAACTGCTACATCGCCGGCGAGGCCAGGCATGGCGCCTAAGCGGCGCAGCCCCACCGTGTTGTCGTTCTCGTGGCTGGAGGTTTGGGACAAAGCACGGCAGCTGGCGCAGCAGCACTGCCCAGACATGGTCCGTGTGGTGGAGGATAGGTGCGCCGCGCGGCCAGCTGCAGAAGCTTTTGCAGACCATGTGTTTATGACAGTCATGAGAAGCTGCTTCTGTCTGTGCGCAGCATGTAGGGTTCATGGCAGGTACAAGTCCGATTTGGTTGGCAAAGGTTGCGATCTCGGTTCGTGCCATTGTGCACAAATCTCATCGGAGCTGCTACGAGCTTCCGATCAGATGGCGAATCAGGCGATGGAGACGAGCTAATTCGACGAACGGGAGACGTGGACAGCGCGCCTGGCACCCAGACATCCGAAAAGTTCAGCAAGACATTTGCCAATGCAGCAGATGAGGCTGGACATGTATGCCCGCAATGGAGACTGGACAAAGTGCCTGGCGCTGGCCGAGAAGCACAGCCCGAAGATGCTGCCCCACTACCTGGTTCCCCCCCCCGCATGTTTGTAGGGTCGCAGAGAAGCTGATTGAACAAAAGCTACGCGAAAATTTCTTTGCCTGCTGGATCGATTTTCAGTGTTCATTCCGAGTTACCGAGTTTGAAGCGTTGATGTATCTACAGGCAAGATTCAGTGAAATAAGTAGAACGAACAACGATACGGAGTTGCAGTGATGCCGCATCAGAGTGATCGAACAGCTTCCTCTCTGCCAACGGCGTGACAGGTGCAATACTGCAAGGTTTTGGTCAACAGGCAGGAGGTCACGGAGGCCAGGGCCGCACTTGGCCGATCTTGGCCTGACTCCCATGATCTGGTGTCGGATGTGCCAACACCGGCAGGCCGCGCAGATGCTGGTCCGCTATGGCCCGCCGCCTGAGCAGTCCAACTTCCAGCTCTACAAGGCCACAGAACAAGAAGCAATTCATATTGTACCTCGCTGATGAATGGGCTCACCTGACTTCAGCACATTCACACCGAGCTGCTGCTGCTGCCCAAGCTTCCACGGGAATCCCAAAGACAAAAGCATCGCTCGTTTTGTGCGACCCAGGGCCAAGCCTGACGCAACGGGACCACCGCTGGTGCGGGAGATGCTGCTTCGTGTCACAATGCCACCGGGCACCTTGGGAGGTGCGGACTCACCAACGCACTACGCTTCGGCAAAGACTCGAGACAGCATTGCCGACCTGCCAGCACCGCCCACTCCAAAGATCCTCTCGGAAGATCGCCGTCCCCAGGCGGAGTTTCTGAAGGCGCGAAGGAGTCATGTATGCTTGCCCTTTCAAAAGTCTTGCCCCTGCAGGCCCTCCTGACGGCACATCTGCAGACGGTTCGGGAGAGGCCCGTCTTTTCTCTTTCTTGGAACGTAGACTTCCCGAAGTATTTGGATACGGAGCCTGCCCTAGCTTCGATTTTCCTCTTCTCTTCCGATCGATCGGACTCTCCCGTTCATCTCTCTGATCTACTACTGTGTCTATCAAGTCTTGTTTTTGGGTGATTGCTGTGTCAATGATTAGGTCTGCCAGAGCCGTCTCAAGATGCTTCACTTCCTTACGCAGTAGCCGAGCTTGAGCTGCAGGTTGCGGGAGAGGAACATGGCCCCAGAGGTGGTAGCGAAGATCAGTGTTGCGCTTTGTCGCCAGGGACCTGGTGATTAGATGCCTGTAAAATTCGAGGTATCGTGTTCAAGCAGGGAGCTTGTGGCTGTACTCTGTCGTGAAATATTTGGCATACAGGAACCCCTGTCGCTTCCACTGTTTCATACTCAGCCTCCGCTGACGAACTGCCTGAGGATACTGTGCAGAGTTCCCTTTAGATCTCGCGTTCTATGACGCTGGTATTGACTGCAAAAACGCAGGCCAGATCTTGTGGCTCTTCATGGCTTGTCTTGCTGACTTACATCCCAAGAGAGGGATGACCTGTTGCAGGCATGATCAATATGTCCTTCTTCTTCCTGAACCGCTTCCTTGACATCGCAGATGCAATCGAAGATCCGGACAATGCTGCGATTGACAATACGGACTTCATGGAGACCGACATTCCTTCACCCTACGTGCCGACCTCGCGAGGCGGAGTCCTTCTGGCGCTTGCTTCTCTGTTGGAGCTGAGGATCTGGACCTCCCTGAGCAAGCTCACATTTCCAACGATAAGGCCGGGAGTCTCCTTGCGTGTTTGGAGATGCTTGGTCTTCAAAGGTCGAAGAGATCCGCGATTGGGTTTTGGGTTGGTCCATGGACCAAAACGTGCAGCAGAAGATGGACCTGCGGCCATGCGACAAGTGCTGCCTCCCCGCTTAAGCGGTCTGCACATTCGAAGCCCAGTTCGATTCAGCTGTTTCGCCAGGTGTGGGGCGCATATATACACCGGAGCAGCGACGTGCCCGCCCCTCTCCTGCACAAAGACAGACAAGAACTGTGCAGTCCCCGTCTTGCACATGCTTGAAGCCTCGTGCAACTGTGCCCGAAGTGCGAGGCACTGCGGAACGGTCAGTGAGCCCTGTGCTTGCACCTCAGAGAGCGGATAAGCGAATTCGAGAAGTTCAGCATTCGCGTTCTTCAACGTCAGATCATCTCGGGCTTTCCCGTCCTGAAGAAGACGCGCGTGGAATGCACTGTTGCTTGGCCTGAGTTTCGCAGAGCTTTGCTTCAGTGCTTTCTGGGGTGCAGGGCCCTGAGGGCATGCTGTCTCCAGGTATGCCATTCCGCGGCGAATCGGGACGACTGGAACATCTGGGTGCAGATGTTCAAGGCAAGAACGCATGACAAATTTTCTCGGATGAAGAACTTTTCGAATCTACTGGCCCAACAGTTGCAAGACGGCGATCTTCACTCAGTCAGCTTGTTATGGAACGTGAAAGCTGTCACGAATGACCAGGAGTGTCCATGGTGCTCATCTCCTCAGAACGCGCAGTACTAGCTAGCAAAAGTAGGTTTGAGAGCCGAATGTCCTTCGGCAAGCTCATAGCTCTTTTCACCTCCCGCGTGCGCAGCCATCGCTGCTTGATGTGTTCTTTGTTGGGTGGACTCTGGACGCAGAGAACTGGAAGGCTCAAAGGTCTCAATGGTGTTGGTTGCGCATAAAGTAGTTCGGCGGACTACTCACGTCCTCCAATGCATGCTCGGCAGCTGCCACCTTGTATCATTTCACCTGGCCATGCGGCGTGAAGGGCCATTCCCATACCGGATTGTCGCACGGCGCAAAGTCACACAGCCTTAAACGCCACGCCCATGGCTTGATGCATGTCCGTACGTCTTACGTATGCCAAGCGTTAATGAAGACCACCAGTCCCAAGCCCTCCTGCGAAGACGACCCACCGTCTTTTTTGCAGGAGGGTATCAGGCGACCTCTGTACAGACGCGTGTTCTCCAGGAACTGCAAGATTGCCGCGGTGACTGGTGTGTATCAAGAGGAGTAAAGCCGTAGCTGCGTGCGTAGGCTGCTCAAACTGGTTTGTCCATTAGGTGACGACTTGCTTTGCCAACGATCGCATCAGTCAGTGGTCTTACTATTTGTCCTTTCTCTTCCGCGTTCATTCATGTCCCTGCATCATGCGACGACCATTGCGAATCTGCCGCCGTTTTTCTGGCTACCTTAGACTGGCTCTCAAAGGGAGCCGAGGAGAAGCGCTGGCGACAGACTCAGAGATTTCTGTCGCTGCCATCGCTAGCATCACGAAGCTTCGGGAGATTCAAGGTGCGGTATGGCTGATTCACCGGGTCCGGACCCACAGGCGCGGGGCGCGCGGATGTTTTGGAGCGTAAAAGGAGGACACTAGTTGCCTTGAGATCTGCCCAAGGAGGGAGAAGATGTGGACGATGTGCTGCCCTCAAGTCGCAGGGATGAGGTGCTCCGGTGCTCCCATCGTCCGAGACACTCGTGAGGGCGACTTCCCCTTCTTGAAAGCCGACCATCCGGCTTACAAGCGGTCATTTCCTCGGTCTCATTTGGGACTCGCCACGGCCCTTTCTTCTCATGTCTCATCCATTATGCTGCAAGGCTCCAAGAAGCCTGGCGAAAGCAGCTGACCGGTCATAATGACCGGGTCACCCTCCAGCTGCGAGAAAAGCAGGAGGCGCGGCTACCAGAATCGTATTGGAAGGACTGAGAGATCTGGACCCACCCAGTTGTGCCGCAGGAGCTTAAAAAGCTTGTGAAGCACCGGGAGGACATAGGCGAACTGAGATGCATGTGCAGACTTGCTGGGGGGTTGCCATGACCAAAAGATCGATAAAGGAATCGAAGAGATGCGAAGCGTTCGTTGACCAGGTGTGACTCTCTATGGTGCCCAGCAACAACTTGCCAAATTGCAGCTGCAGCTAGAGCAGCTGCATGACAAGTGCCGCTCTCAGTGATCGGGTACCCATCTTGCCGCTGTTGCGGACATCGCCGTTCACATTTTTTCTCGGGTGGTTAGATTCCGGTCGGTTCTTTCTAAAAGTCAGAAGGTTCCGCACATGTTCATTTCCGAACCACACAGCAAAGCTCGTGATGGAAGCAGTCCAGACCAGACGGGACCGCTACTGCTATTGAAGCCCTGATGGCTGGCCTATAAGCCCGTCTTAACAGCAGGTATGCCATGGTTCAGGGGCAGCGCCTGGAGGAGACTTGGGACTCTTTAACTGCCCTACAGGCCTTACTGTGTGCAGACAGGGGACAGCGGTTCCGTGCATGAAGCATGAAGGACGATGAGAAGCTCAAAAATGTCACGTCCGACTGGGAAGGCAAGAAGGTCGAGGTGGAGGAGGCCACGCGAAGGCTGGCCAAGTCGCAGGACGAACCACTCACCCGCACCCATCCGCAATCCGCCGCAATTTGTCTGATGAGAGCGGAAGCGAGTAGTTGGCAGGACGAGCTGAACCAGCTGAACATCACAGTTAGGCAGGTTCAGGAGTACAACGAGCAGATGAAAGCCGAGATCCAGGTCACCCGCCGGGCCACTTACAAGGCGGAGGAGCCTTGGCCAAACAGTCCAGACGAACAGTAGCAGCACTGGGCAGTTCCAACTTGAGCGATCCAAGGACCACATCAAGCAGATCGAGGAGATGAAGAGCAAGCAGGACTTGCTGATCGACTCGATGAACGAGGACATCAAGCGGCTGACTGAGCGGAAGGCCCAAGCACGCCTCCCTGCAGAGCGTTCACTGAAATGTGCCCATCCCGTGTACTAGTGCTGTTGATGTTTTGCGCATCGAACTAGGGAAGTTCGTCAGCACCAGTAATGCTAACAGTAATACTACAAAATTAGTCGTGTTTTGAACTTAACAGACCTTGTGATGGTGATTAAGCAGAGATCGTGCATTTTGGTCACATGCTTAGGACCTTCATTGTCAGCATCATCGCCCCAGCCATGAACGTCTATCAGCCTTGTTAACGATGCCACGCCGTGTTTGTGTTGAACAGGCCTTGCTCGATGCCCAGATCTCGGCACAGCGCCAGGACGGGCCTGCAGTTGTAAGATGCAGCGGTCACAATGGATGCTGTGCGCTTCGAGACTCTCCTTCTTACAAGCAGGTAGTTATTGCGCGCATTTTCTGTCCTACTCACTTGCCACCACATCATTCTTCTCGTCGTCGTCCTCCTCCTCCTCTTTACCTTCCTCAACCCTACTGTGGTTGTCATGATCCCAACGCTGCCGCGAACCACCACCACCACCAGAATCCACAGCCCGCCCCCACCGCCCCCACCGCCCCCAC